>JAHUTJ010001560.1:0-18101 GCA_036250325.1 Characodon lateralis
GCCGTGTATCAGGATGACAATGCACCAGTACACACAGCAAGACTGGGGAAAGATTGGTTTGATGAACATGAAAGTGAAGTTGAACATCTCCAATGGCCTGAACAGTCACCAGATCTGAATATTATTGATCCACTTTGGGGTGTTTTGGAGGAGCGAGTCAGGAAACGTTTTCCTCCACCAGTATCACGTAGTGACCTGGCCACTATCCTGCAAGAAGAATGGCTTAAAATCCCACTGACCACTGTACAGGACTTGTATATGTCATTCCCAAGACGAACTGACGCTGTATTGGCCGCAAAAGGAGGCACTTCACCATACTAATAAATTATTGTAGTCTAAAACCAGGTGTTTCAGTTTCATTGTCCAACCCCTGTATTTTGGATGAATTTCAGCAGAGGCTGAAATTTTGTTTTTCTAACTGTCAACACACTCATAAACCTTGTGGAAGATGTTTACAGAATAGTTAAAGTTGCTATTGATTGCAACAGTGGGTCCATCAAAAATTGGACCTTATAGATTAAGAATAAGATGACATCAAAGTTCATGTTCATGTAAAAGAAGAAAGACAAATACTTCTGGCAACCCAAAAGGGCAAAAGTAAAAACATTGTAAATATACATATGTACACAGAAATATTTTTATTTCCATTTTCCATTTTATATATATATATTTAAAATGTCTACATTAAGAGTAAAGTGTAACCACTTTTCATGTTGTGTACACAACTTCCATAAAAGCCCTTAAGAGTTGCAGAGATCCAGAACTCAGGTTGAAGAATCTGTTGACAGGACAGGATAAATCTGACCTTTAAGGGAAAAATGGCAAAAAGAAAGCCATCGCTTAAAGAGAGACATAATCCCGTTTGCAGTTAACCAAAAGCCATGTAAGAGAAAGAACAAACATGTAGTCCAATGTGTTCCGTTTACAAGAAACCAAAAACACGTTGTGTGGTGGAAGACGAGCATTGCACTTCAGCCTGAGCACCTGAATTCTGTGGTATAACATGGTGGTGGCATTATTTTGAAGGGAATATTTTCTTTGGTGGGGAACTGGAAGCTGGCAGAGTTAATTAGAAGTAGATGGAACTAATTACAGGGCAGTCCACAAAGAAACTGTAGAGGCTGCAAAAGACTTGAAACGCAGGTGGAAGTCCACGTTTTAGAAGGATACTGACCCTAAATATACAGCCAGAGCTACAATGGAAAGTTTCTCAAATCACCTTTATGTTAGAAGAGCACAGGAAAAGTTCACTGATTTGACCCACATGCAGAATGACACTCAGGAGGCAAGAGAAAAATTTAACAAGTTTATTTTGACAGGTAGTGGATATTGAACTGGAACCGGGACTGGAGGCACAGTACTGTACGGGAAAGGAGGACAGGTATGTACTCTGGAGACAAATGAGGATTACTGGGAACTGGATCAACATCTTTGCTTACTGTTTGATGAAAGGTGGTTGGAGTGGAGGAATGACACAGAGCGTGGGTGGACTGAATAGACGCTGCTGCGGAAACGGTGCGTTATCCAGGAAGATGGTGAGTACTCTGCTGAGGCTTTGGGTGAGTATTTGGCAGTTGAATTATCCAGATCAATATTACTGATTTGAGGTTACCTGGTGAGGGTTCTGTGAAGCAATTGGTAAAGGGTGAGCAGTGTTCGCTTGCCTGGAGATGTCGGTATTGAGCTGTCAGCCAGAGCTTGATCCAAAATGGGTTTCTTTTCGGGCTTGAATACTTAGGCTGAGGCAGGATCCAAACTGAGGACTTAGAATCAGAGCTGAAGGTCGCAGGGACTTGAGACCAGGACTTGAGGTTTCCTAGGATGGAGCACAAGAGAGGTAAGAGACTATTAATTTTAACTTTAGACTGAGATGTCATAGCTTGGCCATTAGGAGTTACCACAGAGGTTAACACTCAGGCACTGGAGTGCTGACAGCTCCACCTTCTTATACTCCTCCAGGTTGATGGAAATCAGGAACACCTGCTACCCTCCACACCGGAGGATCTTGGCGGTATCTAGTGGTGAGTAAGTGTTAGCAGCAGGCAAAAAACAGTACATGAACAATCCCAGAATCCGACATCATCCCCCCGTCAACAGTCGCCTCCTGGCGGCCGAGAAGAGGAAGAAGGCAGAGAAGCAAGATAATCAGTGATTAAAGAAGGATCGCAAATGAACAACTTGGGGACACAAGTATGGTCCTCCACACCGTAGCCCTCCCAATCGACAAGGTATTGCCAGCCCCTACCCCGCCGACGGGAGTCTATGATCTGAAGGACCGTGTAGATAGGATGCCCCTAGAAGTCCCGGGCGGGTGGAGGGGGCTCAGCTGGAGGGCACAAAGTGCTGGTGAGGACAGGTTTCAACTGGGAGACATGAAAGGTTGGATGAATGCAGAGGCTGGTAGGAAGATGGAGACGGACTGAGGTGGGACTGACTATGGACTCAATTTCGTAAGGACCAATGAATCTGAGTCACAATTTTCTGGACATGGATTTTAAAGGAATTTCCGGGTAGATACTGAGGAGCAGGTGAACGTTTTCTGTCTGCGTTTACCTTGTTTTGCTGGGCTGTGCGGTGGGGGACTTGAATGGTTGATTGCCAGACCTGCTTACAACGGCGGATGAGATGATTTACAGAGGTGACAGCTATGTCCTTTTCATCGGCAGGAAACAGAGGGGACTGGTAACCTAGAGAGATTTCAAAAGGTGAAAATCCAGTAGCAGAGGAGATGTGAGCATTGTGAGCGTATTCCACCCAAGTTAAATATTTGTTCCAATCTGAAGGGTTAACGGATATAAGGCATCTGAGGGTTGACTCGAATTCCTGGTTCATGCGTTTGATCTGACCATTGGATTGTGGGTGGTAACCTGACGAAATGTGGGTCTATAAAATATTGACTGCGTGGGATTAAATGCACAGAACCCTTTGGATTTCTTCATTTATCAAAATGTTAAAAAGCATATAACCTTCTTCTTGTACAACAATGTAATACTTTATGTTGATTTATTACATGAAATCCCAGAAAAATAAGTATAGCTTCTGGTTGTAATCTGTTAAAAATGTTGAGGTGTTTAAACATATATTATATAAAATTGGCAAAGGTCAGTCAGTCAGTCAGTCATTTTCTACCGCTTATTCCATAGTGGGTTGTGGGGAAGCTGGTGCCTATCTCCAGCAGTCTATGGGCGAGAGGCGGGGTACACCCTGGACAGGTCGCCATAATTTGCAAAGGATTGTATTTCATTTGATGCAAATTGCCTAAAGTACAGTATTTCTTTGGATCGTTTCATTACATTGCCAAGAGGTTATAAATTTAGCAATCTGATGTTTATTTAGTCATTAACAACAAGCTTGTCAATGACTATATAAGTTGAGGTGTTTTAATATTGGTGGATTTTTTTATGAATGTAAGCATTATAAAGAATACAATTAAATTAATAGAATTAGAAAAATATGAAGTTATAGTACATCAACATCAATAGTATGACAACATGGAGGGAACCATAACTGGCCCCAGCCCTGGAGCCAACACTGGAGCGACCACTATGTACCATCCATCCATCCATCCATCCATCAAGTATGGTGTAAGCTTTTCATGCTTCATTCTGTCTCTCCATGATATACGTACATGATGACTTACGGTCAACATTCAAGCCTTTACATAAAACATGTGTTGTAAACCATCTAATATTTAGTGAGATAAATCACAAAAGTTGCATCAAAAAGGCTGCCTTCCTATAGTGCCGCGTACAGGACGTTGCAGAGAAAATAAAACCAAGAGAAAATTCAATCATGTTTAAAGCTATAACCAAAACATTCAACAATATTAAAAGGTGTATTGGTCACATTATAGACTTATCATCTATCATCCCATTAATGTAAACTTAACAAATGTCAGAAATGCTCAGTCAGAAAGATATACGACAGAGCTGTAGCAAGTAATGAGGCATTTAGTAGAACCAGACCATGAGGCATGAAGACAGAAGGACATGAGATCCCATCTCAGAGTGCAGTGCTGCTCTCTCCTTCTCCAAGTTGAGCCCTTAGGCATGGCCCAGTCTGCTCTCTTCCTCCCTCTTATCACCATATGGTCAGAGCAGCCTCCATGCCAGTATATCTCGTCAAACACAGCTTCTCGGTTCCTTCTCCCTCAACAAATGATGTACATATTTGGTCATGTGAAAGTAATCATGTAATTTTTTTGCAATCTCAGTGGCTTTGGAAGGTGAGTGAATGAGTGGCAATGAGAGGTAATCCTTCTTCATGGAGTCCCCAACCCTCAGATTGATGGAAGTCCATACAGCAGACAACGATCATATAAAAACACCTCTCTTTGCTAGGTCCAAAAGAGAGGGAACCATGTCTTCTCAAGAACTCACTATCCAAGCCCCATTCTCTTATTTTACCCCGCTCCATTTTACTACTGTGTCCATCCTTTACTTTCTCCTTAACTCATTCTTCCCTCTCCCTGCCTCTCCTTAAAGAGAGCTGCTGCGCACTGACCAGTCTGCGATATGCTCATGCTTGCTTTGGTCATTACATCACAATCATTGAGTTGTTGGTACAGGAAATAAAGGATGAGGAAAAATGGGGGGTGCGACAGATGAAATGTAGGTCAGTGGAGATGTGCTCGGGGCAGTTTCTCTCTCTGTTTCCCTCTGCTCGTCTCCCACCCAGGGCCACAGCAAAAGAGGCTAAACGAACCAGGGGCAAAAGTGCGTCTCACCCACACCTGCCACTCCACAGCTCCACCTTGCACAGACCGGCAGACTTTCGCATCAAAATCCACTCCGATGACAGATGCTGAACGGTCTCTGAGGCTGACACCGATTGACAGGAGTGGCCCTTTTTAGCAGAGCTACTCTAATATGTTTTTAATAGAATTGTTTTATTAATAATTTGTTCATATTTCCCTACGCAGATTATAACAGAGGGGAAGAAAACTGTCTCAGGTAAACTCTCAAGCTAAAGCAGACTGACAAACTTATTTCTCATTTTTTAAGTTTAAACTTCATGTAAAGAGACTAAAAAATGAGGCACTCGGTTATTTTACATCTCTGTTTACCGAAGATAAAGCTGCTTTCATCAATGATATTTTAAGTGAAAATTTGGGTTTGGTGACAGCAGTGATCTGCTTCATTTTTAATGTTTACCCCCTAACAAACACAAACTCACTGGTTTCTATCTGGTATCATAACTACTCCAGTTTTATGGTTGTGATAGGAACTTATTTCATGCTAAAGATATTCCCCTACAATACAGAGGAATAAGAGGGCTCTAAAAAGCAGGAATATACTGAAACAGTTGTCCGCCTATTATAAACAAAGCTATCTAAATCATTTTCTTTTTACATTTTAGATCACATGTTTTATACTTTCACACATTTTATTTCCTTTGAACCCACAGCTCTTTGCACAGTGCCGTGGTGGTCCATACTGTAACATGTAACCACTGTTTAGTTTCCGAGTCATTATTTTCAGCGTTTCCCAGAAAAAGGAAAGGACCCCACCCTGAAAACCATCCCGACAACACCTGAGACCGATTGTGCCACCTGAGTGGCTCTACTTTCTGTGACATAAGATCTACTAACCTGACTACACGACCTTTGTAAACTAAAGATAAAGTTTTTAATCATGGGCAGAGCCCGACCAAGACATTTTTCTCCCTATAGTAAAATGTATGTCTGGTTTTTTCTAAATATATTGCTGAGAAAACCTATTTGTAAATCATTGTCATAATTAAGTGAAATAGCTAATTCTCATTTTAAACACTGCACTCTGCAAATGTACCTATAGATCAAGATCAAAATCAAAGTAACAATAAAAAAATGTCTTGTAGTGATAAGTACTTTAATAGCAGCAATGCAATAATTGTTGTTTGTTTGTTGATTTTATAAATGCCGGTCATGTTGCGTGTTTTTGTTTTAACTTTATGTTTTACTATAAAACCATGGATCAGTTTTTCTTTAGATTTTAGGAATGCTCTTTCAAATATATAGCATACAGTTTATGTATTGGTTATTGTGTGACTGATATTACGTCTAGTTGTAGCTTATTAGTATTGGTTATACAATGCAAAGATTTAAATGTGGAAAATTATGATTAACAAAAATAAAGGCTTTAAAACATCAGTCTGTGTTGTAAGTAATCTATATATTGTGTGAGTTGAGTTACTGAAATAAATTACCATTCTCATTAATATTTAAATTTATAGAGTATGGCTGCATTAGTTGGATGTGGTGATCACTGGTAGTTAAAACTGCCACAAATCATATTCTGTTTAGGGTTTCACACATTCTGTTTATAGCAGTTTTTCTCTGTTTCCACTTTTACACATGCATTGTACAAATATTGCAACCATTATTATAAATGCTTTTATATACTTCTGTATTTGAGGTTTTTTACCACATAGAAAGGTAAACTGACAGCTCGGCTACTTTTAAAGCATAAACCCATAGAGCAAAAAGTTACAAAAAAGTACATTTCTAAGCCGGACCTATGAGTCAGTTCTAGTAGGGCCCACAGCTGATTTTGGGGTCCTCGACAGCTGCTAAGTTTGCTTATGGCTGGGATGTCTTGGGCTAGCTCTGACTTTGGAGTTTACATATGTCATACTGTGGTTCTTGCAAAGTAGAAAACTTTCACTGATTGATTGAACAAAACGACAACTAAGAGCATCAGCAACATATAAAAAATATTTCTAAAATGTTACCCAATGTTTCCTGGTTTATCAAAATGAAATCAATATGTTTTCTCTGTGAATTAATTTATTTGCGTCATTCCTGTCATGTAGGAATCATGTCATGTCTTTTGCACACTTAATATTTGACCACAGTCATTCAAATACAATAATGTTTAACAGAATTGTTCTTAGTTTAATTTTACAATTGTTTTTGCATGAATGTTGCAATCAAAATAAAGCTTGCTTGTCTAAGTTACTAAAAGACCATAGAAAAGTGCAGTCACAAAGAAAACTAACAATGATGTTACCAGGGGTGGGCCATATACAGCACTACCTACTAAAACAGCTCTGACTGTCATGATGTACCTGTGTTTTGAATTTTGAGTTTTGAGTTGTTTGTTTCTCTTCACTGCCAGGTTCTGCACTTACTTTATTTTAGTTCATTCAGGTTTGTTAGATTAATGTCAGAGTTCTTTAGTTAGTCTCATTGTTTACTTGCTTCAGTTCCTAGATGTTTTTCTGTTACCTCCCTGCCCTGCTTATTTGTGTTAATTAGTCACTCTCCCTCAGTATTCTTTAGGCTCCCTTCCTCCAGCTGCTCCTGATTCTCTCCCTGATTAGCCTCCTCAGTTCATTGGTCCATTCTCCACTTCCCTCAGTATTTATCCTCTCTGATTTTCATTGTTTGCCACTGGTTCCACCTGATTTCTACCTGATATAAACCCTGCTTGCTGCCTGATTCTATGTCCTCTGTTTCCATCCTCCTGTTATCATTCTGCTCATGTCATTCACCTGCCTGTGTTCCTGTACCTGATCAAATTGCAAGCTTGTTTGCCATTAAATCCTTTTCATCTACTACGCTACGCTCTGCATTTGGGTCCTACATTAACACAGCATGACATCCAATTAATGGATGTGACGGCCCCTTCGGTCCGCCATCCATTCCTGAACGCCTCTTGTTTTTGTCTTGTCTGTAACAATCTTTAGGCAGGTAGTAACATCCACAAGCACTCAAAGTTTTTCTGCATAAAATGGTCCAAAGCATCACATGAACTCTGCCAGTTTGTCTTTTCCCCACAATGCATCCTGGTCCCACGTGGTCCATGTTAGCGAGGTGCATCTTGAGGCCCACATAATGTGAAAGGAAAGTGATTCATCAAACCAGGATGACAATTTCCACTGGTCTGTGGTCCAGTTATGATACTCACCTTACCATTGCTGGTTCTGGATGGAATCAATATGGGCACCCTGACTGGTCTATGGTTATTTGGCCCTTCCTCTGTAATTTGAGGTACATCAGCTTGTCTAGTGGATCAGGGCAGATGGGGAAACCTTTAATCTCCTCATACATCCATAGGTCTCTATGCTACCCATGACCCTGTCACTGGTTTACCCCTGGTCCATCCTACAGACAACCTTTGATATACTGACCACTGAAGACCAGAAACATACAAGAGCTGCAGTTTTGGAGATAATCTGACTCACTCTTCCATTTGTTTGCTTCTAACACATCAACTTTGCATACAACTTTGCTCATATGTATCCCAGATACATGAAGAAAAGATAATCAGCTATTGACTTCACCTGTCAGTGGTCATAATGTTATGCCTTATCTGTGTACACCGCACAGTGAAGCTGAAATTCTGATTTCGGCTCCCTCCCCAAGGTTAATGGTGCACCCCATCGAACCGCTGCTTGGAAAACTGTCTGGATCTGGCCCTGCACCCTAATTGCACAATCCTGAGTGGATGTAGAAACTTTACTGTTCTCAGACTGTGGATAGTGTAGCGTGTGTGTGTTTGTGTGTGTGTGGTAAAGCACCGGGCTGCGGGCAGATTGCAAGGAGAGAGTGGGAGGAGCGGAAAGTCCTCTAGTCCAATCCGGGCCGCCGGGTAAAGCCTCTCCTCTGCGCTCTCCCCTCCCTCGACCCGCAGAAAACAGTGAAACCCTCCCATTGAGGTGAGAGCGCAGATGTCACGAGAAAAGCGGCCACACGACCAGAGCACACCGAACGACCTCAGCCCGCCTCCCCGCGCCCCGGTCTGGGATGCTTTTTTAGCGCAGACACGCTTGCACTCAGGGCAGCAGCAGCCAGTGGACGCTGACGCAGATCATCCACGCTCTTTTTGTCGTCGCTGTTATTTTTAACCAAGGATTTTTGCAACCCCGCACACAGCACAGCACAGCACAGCAGCCCCCCCTGATTTTAAGTGTTTATTTTTGTTTCTTCATGACTGCAGCTTTGGGAAGCGAGCCTCAGCACCAGCTCCAGCAGCGCCAACACGATGAGAGGTAAGACCATCGTGGACATACACGCACACACACACCGAGCGACACGCTTTATTTCTGAATTGACTGGGGAAGAAAACTCTTTTATTTGTCACTTGTATCTTACACCTGCCACAGCTACCTTGCAATGTAAAAAATGACTTTATTTCCATGCGTGTTTATTCTGGAATGCAAATCGACCTCTAAATCCACTTGGATCTGTGATTACAAATTAAAAGTGGCAGGATTTGCACGTAAAGTACCGCCGGACCCAGTCGGGTTATATGCAGAAGGAGGAATTTATTGTAATGGGTCGGTTTGCGGGTGATCAACTTTATTGAACTGTACTGGGGATTATAGGAAACTTTTCAGGCGCTCCACTAACCCATTTCCCCCCAACGCCGTATGCGCACCGCGCCGTGGATGTTCAACTCCAATATCAAGGTCGTCCTGTGTGCACACTCGTGGTCTACACGCACAAATTCACGTCCTGTGTTTTACGCAGAGATAACACACTTACCCACGGGTTAACACAGTCTGTAAGCAATTCCTTGCAAGGAAATCAGATTTAAATCAGAATAGGCTTTTTTTTTTTCGTTTCTCTGAACATTTTTATCCAGTTTATCATTTCAAGTTGAACAAGATCGCATCAGTATTAAACTTTTTTTGGAGATTACTTGTTATTTTTCGCTTTGTGCAGTTAATTCTTATGCAAAGTTGTCATTTGTCAAATTACAAATGGCAAAGGCAAATTATTTCTGAAAGCATATTGAAAGCATCTCTAAATACTTGGATGTCTGAGCATGGAATTTATTCAGATGATATTTATCCACCTGCAAACTGTCTAAGCTTCTCATAAAACTGACTCATAATATACTGTAATGATTTGTGTGCCTTTAAAAACGACTGTAGCCATTGGAGGGAAAACCACACAGACTTTGAACTTTGTTGCAACATTTTAGTTACATTATTATACAGGTGTGTGTGCAATTGGCAAAAATGTCATTGTATATTTATAAGTAAAAACTAACCAGTCTGGTAGCAATATTCGTATTATAACTTTGGATATTAATAGAGATGTACCTATCTGGTATTTCCTTAATCAATGCCAATTCTTTTTGCAGTCTGACTGGCCGGTTCCATTTTATTTTTCTTATTTCTGTAACACAAAAAGAGGAAAGAATGTGGTTCAGTTTCTTTGATAGAGATAGTAGAAACCATCTAACAAAATAAAGGAATTTCAAGGTTTTCCCCATTTATGCGTCGAAGCAGGTGTGCCTAATCTTTATCTGATTTTTATTCAACTCAGAAAAGTGCATCAAAGTACCTGCTGTTGGTGTTTATAGAATAAAAATAATGTGTTCTTGTGTTTTATGCATTTAATCGAAATAAAGCCTCCTCTATAATTTTCAGATTTTTAACCATTTGATCTGCTGACCACTAATAGGAGCCAATCGATTTAAAATTGTCAGATTTCTGGATGACTGATTGGTGCATTTGTAGATAATTATGATTAAAAAAAATTAAACAAACACATTTTCAAAATGCTTGTAAATTTTGAAAATGTTATTTTGGTATTTAATTAAAATAGCTGCTCAAGCATGCAGATAAAAATCTCCCTATACATCCTGATGTCTTCTAAAGATACAATTCCTTTAGGCCGTGAAGCCTTGAACCGGGTAAACTATGAGATGCCCCCCCAACTCTCTCTCTGTAATCCCATGGCAAGCTCCTCTCTTATCCACCTTGTATTTTGTACACATTCTAATGGGTCTTGCGTCCACTCTCGTGCGCAGAGGCTTTTTGGGATGGGGGGGCAGGCATACCGAAAGCTCCTGCTTTCACTTTATAGCCATGCTAGGCAGAAGAGGCCCCTGAAGCATCTCCCTCTCCCCTCTTTCAACATGGCCCCTCCCTCCAACCTCTCTCTTTCCTCTCCCTCTCTCCATCTTCCTCTCTCCCTCTGCACGCCCCAAAGGGTTTTGTCAGATAGAATTAAATCAGTGTGGGTTGTGCGGCCCCTGCTCCCAACCTGTGTCTGTGTGTGTGTCTGAGTGGGTGTGTGTGTGTAATTGGAGTCTGGGCTGCCCTTACACAGAAATTTGCTCACAACCAAGGTTATGAAAAATAGAGGCCTCTCATGAGCCGTGGTAATTAACATTTAACAAAAACTACAACTCCTGAAGCCCCCGACTGAAGATGATGTCACCACATCGCCTGGCGTGGAGCAGCCGGGAAAAATAACTGACACAATACCATCAGGAAAGGCAATCAGCATGTTTGTTCCCTTAAGAAGGGTCAGCATTGGATACACATGTTGATTTGCAACATGATAGTGATATTAGAAACGCTTTTAACAATGTCAAATAATTTTAAGTGTTTAATAAAAGCAAAACCATTGCATTTATTAAATAATTATCATTGTATAACTAAGCGCAATTATAAATGTTCAAAACTCCCAAAAAAGTTTCTGTCTGACCCTAATGTGAGTCCATTAACCTCACTCCGTCTTTATTCCCAGCAAATGTTTCAAAAGGTTCAACTTAATTTTGCTCAGGGCCTAAAGAGAGATTTTAGCTAAGGTTAAGGAGTTGATGATTTGCTTACACTCAGGGTACTGCAAAACATGAATCAACTATGTGCACATGCATTCTGCGTATCAATAGTTTATTACTGTCTGAGAGAGGCTTACATTAGCACCTAATATCTCGTTGCTCTCTGGGATTGCTTTAGTTTTTGTCTATGAGAACTTTTCCGCCTTTTAGATGCTTTGGGGTCAAACGAGTTTAGCCACAGTCATAGCAACAGGTAAGGGAGGGCGGGGGTGGAGGAGGGTGTTGATGGGTACCGTCATTTCATTTTCATGAGTGATTCCTGTGAATCACAGTCTCCGCTACACTTTCCCTGTTTTTAGAAACTGGGAGACTGAAATTTTCATCTGGAACTTGTGTATCACAGAGAGCACCAAAAAACACACTCAGGCACAAAAAAAGCTGCTGCACTACGCATGACGGCCTCATGCCAATAGAATTAGTCCCATCCTGCTTCGCTTTGGAGGCTTGTGCGAGCATCGATTTGTACAGCTCCAAAGCGTCCGGCTGATCAATTTTTAGTCAAAGCCAACAGAAACAGTCTGTCCAGATAGATCTTTGATACATGAAACCTGGATGGCTTTTGATTATGTTTAATGTTAAAAATTCAAATTTAAGGCAATAAAGAATAGTTCTCTGCATGTGTAATGATTGCTTTGATTAATTGGTATAAGAGATAACAACACAACCACAAGCTTTAGTTTTGTATTTATTAACGACTAACACACTCTGAGCAAATGTTAGTAGAACAGAATATAGAAAATGTTTAACACATTGTTACCTTGTGTCGCAACAATGAGAAACTGTTGTTGAAAAGTGAAAGGTGAAAACAATTCTATATAATGATGTCTACTAACGTCTAAACGTGGCTGTAGGATGGTTGGGCTGATAAAATGCTTAGCCTAATCTGACTTTGTGTTTAGGCTCAATGTGTATGGTATCTATGGCCTACAAAAGTCAGATATACAACAAATGTTTCTCTGCTAAATAAAAACAAGGACCGACTGAGGATTAATAGCAATATAAAAAGCTTTCCATAGAAGTCCAGTGTTTGGAGGAAATACTCCTTACTGTGCATGAGAAGTTCAAACTGCTTACAGTTTAGTGTGCTTTATTAATTAGTAGAGATGCAACAGTCAAGAATTTCTGGCTGATACCATATTTTTTAGTTATCTTTGAAGTCTTTTTTGTTTTCATTTTAAGGACTGTGAAACATAAAAAAATGTGCAGCAGTTTGTTTGGTAAAGAAAGTGGCTTTCAATCCAAATGGAAATCAGGGAATTGCAATGATTCCCATTTATAAGTTGAAGCATATGTCCCTAACCATTATCTCATGTTATATAAACTAAAACATAACTGCATCAGAATTAAACAATGATGGTTGATGCATTTCTAAAATGCAAACTGTGAGATTTCTTAGTTTTGATGCATTTAATGAATAGGAGAAAAATCTGATTTTTCAGCATTTGCGCTGCCATTAATTGGCCAATTCTGATCTCTGGTTGATTGATTGGTGCATCTCTAATTAAACAGTTATCTGTGTGTCTGCTAACAGCTACAAATAATTACGAATGAATTGAAACACTTCGTAGTTACTATTAAGACAACTCTCTTAAAGACCCAATGCAGAATCAGTTTGGAAACTGGTTAGCGGTATGTTATTTTAAGCAAATTGTTGTTTTCCACTGTTGCCATCAAGTCAGTTGTTACACACAATAGTGGGCACCTGGCCTGAGCAGCTCTGGCTGGCAGCGTTACATCGCTGTGTTTGTGGTCGGCTCTCAGGCCGAGGATTGTTGTTTCTGTTGTTTATTGTTTTTTTGTGCTGACTAATGGCCCAGTGTTATGTAAGAAGAGAGGAGAGATTACCCCGAGCACATGCAGGCTACACTGTTAAGCCTTCAACTCAGCCCTACTGACTGACTGAGGTACAACCAGAGAGATGCTCTAACACACACTCAGGAGTCACTCTTCGCTGTCTCCACACCTGACTCCAGATATCAACTCTCAAGTCCCTGTCTAGCACGTCTTCCTGACCTTTTCTGAGACATCGGCAGAAAACTTGCCGCATGTGTGGCCTGGATGTGAATCCCACTGAGTTGCTATCATGGCCCGTGTTTGTTTAGCACGGGCTTAGCATGCACCCCGTGTTGGATTTATCACTCTGTGGCAGTCTAGTGGGTCTACAAGTGATTGTTTTTTTTGTTTTTTTTGCTTCAGTCAATTTTCTCCTCTTTGTTAAATCTTAATACACACAAAGCACGTGCTATATAACACACATTGCTTTGCGCCTCTGCTTTATCTTCGCCTGGAGGGATACCAGCCTGAACTGCTCCTTGACTAAAAATCTGTCTTTTAGTCACCGAGTCCTCTGACAGCTCCTTCTGTTTATGTCAGTTCCACTCATCAATAAAGGCAGCGTCTCTCAGAGGGCACAGTAATATTCAATATTCACATTTTTCCCTGATTTAGATTGAAATAAAACTGAGAAGGGGTGGGGGCTGACAATGCTTAGTGAGCACGGAGACAAAGTAAAGATGAAGAGCAAGACAAACATTGGTCCAAGGTCACAGAGCAAGTTCAAATAAACTTCAACACTTAACTGCTTTCATTCAAAGTCGATATTTTACTGTAATTAAAAACATCACTTTACTCATAATAAGGAATCTGAATGGGAATCCCTGAGCCTTATAAGCTGTAAATGAAAACAGACAGAGAGAAAGCAAAGAAAGGAGAATGTGAGGAACTGAATGAGTGAGATAAGAAAAGAGGGTGAGTACAAGAGAGACTTAAGAGTTATATAATGATACAACTGTGGTCATGGGCATACGCCTGCTTGTGCAAGAACCTGTGCCTCATGCAGAACAACAGGGGAGGGTGCCCTAAAGGCCCAATTTGTGTTTATCTACGTGCACGGCAGGACACTCTGTGCGCAGACACACAGACAGACAGAAGCAAACATTCACGTCCTCGGATTGCACTTCCACACTGCAGCCTCCCTGTGCAATGAATAACGCGAGTGCCTGCAATAGCTGCATCCAAAGTCCATGCTTGCAAACCACCTATTAGACTTCAGCTAACCCTGAAAGCAGATTAGTCTATATACTGAGGGAGCGACGGTGTGTTTAACACTCCAGCCTTTGTATTTCTACTTAATTTAGTGCAAAATCATAAAAATGCATCCTTTTCTTTGCTTCTGCATAGGTCAGTTTTTATCATTCTCCAAAAGGTTTTTGTCCTCAAGATAAGGACCAAAAAAACAATATTTTTTCCACCAACAATAGCAACGTAGTGACTTTAAAGGAATAAAATGATAGATCAAGTTTGACTTCACAAATTATCTCTAAAAGTAGCCACAGTAAATCCTCTGTTAAGGTGTTCCATGATTGCAAGTGAATAGCACGCACCGTCTACAATAAGCCTATAATATGATTTAGCCTACAGTTGGCATCTTTTCTTAATGGCAAAGATTAAAACTGTTTTAGTGCTGGTAATCTCATTGAGGGGACTCTTTTTTTGGTCTACCTTCCTTTCTCTCCCCTTTCCGGGCTGCAGCTCTTAAATCTGTGCTTGTGTGTGCGAGAGAGACTGTTGACATTAGGTCTGCCGTCATTCACAAAGAGAATGTAATTAGGAAACATAGACTACTGCTGCCTTTGCTGCTCTCTAGGCTCAGATTTAATGTTCACAAGACGTTCTGTTAAATCCTCCCTTTGGAGGCAGGGAGCAGGTGAAGAGAGGAACAGGCCGGGTCGAGTCAGACTGAGCTGAGCCGAGCCGTTTGATAATCTTTGTGATCAATTTGCCTCTGTGAGAGATGCCCCTGGGGGCCACTTTGGGGAGAACCTTGTTAGGCTGAGTTAAATTGTTGCCTGAGGCGAGCTATTAGCGGCCATCCCTGGGAGAGGACGCGCACACACTCGGCCGCAGATGTGTGCGCTCACACACTTACTCGCTTTAACCGTCACAATGAAACACACATGAATTAAAGTCTATTAAAAACAACCATAAAGCTAAATAAAAATCATTCATATCTATATTTACTCTAAAGAAGATCCTGTTCGTGCTTTTTCTGTTCATTAAAGGTGTTATGAGATTGCCTATAAACAAAAATTAAAAGAAATGCACCATTTGATCACTTGCAATACTAAAAAAACAGATTTGTTTGCCTCTATTTATTACATGCATCAAAACCAAGAACTTCCACCAGTTTCACTCTATAAACCAACACTCCCTTTTATGCACATTTTCTTAGTTTAATAAAAGTCAGAAATTATTAAAATGATATGCTTCAATGCATAAATGGGGATAACCTTTTAATTCCTTGTATTTTCTGCTAGATTCAAAACTGCTGCATTCACCAAGGAACCCAGGGCATATTTTTTGTAGTTTATATGTTAGAGTCCTGTAAGGAATGTAACACATAAAATCCGCATTTGCAGGACAGTACTTAAAGAAAACCACAAACTATTATAGACTGGAAAAAACTGGATCGGTGTGTCTATGAAGAATTTGTCACTCCTAATAAATTGGTGTATTAATCTGTAATTAAAGGAGAAAAAAGACCCTGAAGCACAACAAAAATACTCTCAAAGGCAAGAGAGATGCTTTCAGACATAGGTTGCAGGAACTTAACTCTGCACACAGATGCAAACGGAAAAAAATGTCAGAAAAATAAAAAAAAAAAACTTTAAGAAGCACAATTTACCACAATGTAGACAAAATAATAGTAATACTTAGTTTAAGGAAACTTTTTTCCTTTTAAAATAAGAGGAATTTCGGTGTTAAATGGCAGAATGTGTGAAAGCCTGATAGGATGATTCAGTTTAACAAATAAAAACCCTTACTAAGTGCTGAACTTTTATTTCTTCTTCCAAGTTTCGCCTTTCTGTACTCTACATAAAAGCCTTTCAAGAACACAAATGCATACACACATCATGCAGCCAGATTTTAAAAGAAAGTGGCCAGTTTTCATTTTATTCTGTTAGCTGTTCCCACTATGTGCAGCTGTCTTTATTAATACAAGTCCATTCAATCTGATTTATGCCAATGTTCCTGTCTCCTGGTGGTGTTTGAGTGATCGCTGGCTCTACCAAGGAAAAAGGAAAATTCCCCTTTCTCTAGTAAGGCCCGAGTTTTTGTCACCCCTCCCTGTTTTTTTTATTTTTCTCTGTATGCTGGAACAACCACTTTTCCACTCCCTTCCCCCTCAAAGACCCACACACTCACACTGTCATCTGCAATTAAGCTCAACAGGAACACCATAGTAAGAGGGACGCAAGGTTGAGGGAGAACAGCCATCACCAACAGATTATTTTTGACACTTTCTCAATCAGTGTGTTTTTCTCTATTCTGTATTCAACCAATCAGAGCATGAATAGTGTTTTAATTGCTTAATGTGCACACATGCATGTTGAAGTGAAGGTAACTGAAAAGAAACTGTGTAATATAGGATGCAGGAAAGCTTGCAGCCATCTGCGTGCGTTTCGGTACTGCCATGAGTCTATGTGCGTTCTTGCAGCAGACTTCAGTATACGGTAATGACCAGATGCAGGCCTTTCACACTTGCAGTTGCTCCTTCCACTCTGATGCACTTACTTGGTCCTTAAGGAAAGGTCAGGGGCCATCAGGGTCCTACAGGTCACCTAGGAGGTTGGAGTGTGAGACTGTGTGTTTGCGTACAGTGGCCTTGAGAGGCAAATCTGAGTCGGCAGATGGGCAGACTGTGTGTATACATGCATGCATGCATGTGGGAGTGTGTTTGCCAAAGCAGGGGTTGAGTTAACCCTGTGGATTTTTTCCCACGCCTCTGTCTTCTCTTATCTGTGCAAGGACACATGCTGCACTGGGACGGAGAAGGTGTGTATGTGTGTGTGTTAGAGTTTAGATGGGGGAGGGCAAGTTCGAGAAACATACTGTAAAGTCTGCTGCTTTTTTGTTTTGAAAGTGTCTTGCAGTGATGAATGCATTTGAGCATGTCTGAAAGTGTACTTCAGTCTGGCTGTACATGTCTCTGTGAGTATGTTGGTGTGTGTGTGTGTGTGTGTGTGTGTGTGTGTGTGTGTGTGTGTGTGTGTGTGTGCGTGCGTGCGTGCGTGCATGTGAATCGATGCACTGGATGACAGCCAGTGGCCCCCTTCTGTTCCCTCTCCATGGCATCCAATCACACAGTGGCACAATATTCTCAGTGCAAACTACAGCTGATCCCAGACCTGCTATCTGAGCAATTACCCAGAGTGCTTTGGGGCTGCATGGCAAGCTGGACAAGCTCATGCCCTCTGACATACAGCGTTGGTGTGTTTGTGTGTGTGTGTGTGTATGCGCGCGCGTCTGTGTGTGTGTGTGCGTGTCTGTGTGTTGGGGGGTTAAGAGTGACTCTAAAGTGTACCCACGTATGAGGAGGAGTAGAGGGGGGTGAAGTTGACGGATGACGTTAGTACATGTACAGGGGTTTGACAATGAAACTGAAACACCTGTCATTTTAGTGTGGGAGGTTTCATGGCTAAATTGGACCAGCCTGGTAGCCAGTCTTCATTGATTGCACATTGCACCAGTAAGAGC
>JAHUTJ010001561.1:0-18095 GCA_036250325.1 Characodon lateralis
GCTACTACAGAACTACAGGCCTATATCAAACCTCCCCTTCATCAGTAAGATTATTGAAAAAGCTGTGTTTCAACAGTTAAACAACTTCCTAACAATGACCAACCGCTTCGATGTCTTCCAGTCAGGCATCCGTGTTCACCACAGTACATGGACTGCTCTTGTCAAGGTGTTCAATGACAGCCGTATAAATGCAGACTGGGAGAACCACAGTGCTGGTATTATTGGACCTTAGTGCTGCATTTGACACTGTTAATCACTCCATTTTATTAGAGCGCCTGAAAAACTGGGTCGGCCTTTCTGGTACAGCACTCAATTGCTTTAAATCCTACTTGAAGGACAGGGACTTTTTTTGTGTCAGAAGGTAACTTTACATTAGAGACCACAAAAATCACATGTGGCGTTGCCCAAGGATCCATCTTAGGGCCCCTCCTATTCAATATCTACATGCTCCCCCTAACTCAGATTTTCATAAACAACAACGTAAGTTATCATAACTATGCAAACGACACACAGCTATACATTACAATGTCACCAGGTGACTATGAACCCATTCAAGCGCTGGGTAAATGCTTAGAAGAAATCAATGCATGGATGGGCCAAATTTTTCTTCAGCTGAATCAAAACAAAACTGAAGTAATAATCTTTGGACCAAAGGAAGAGCGTTTAAAAGTTAGCACACAGCTTCAGTTAATACAGCTAGAAACCACCAGTCAGGCTTGAAACCTGGGTGTAGTGATGGACTCACACCTGAACCTTGAGAGGCACATAAAGACAGTAACAAGTTTGGCCTTCTATCACATAAAGAACATCTCCAGGATTAAAGGACTAATGTCTCAGCAGGACCTTGAAAAACTACTGCAATGGTGTCTTCACAGGTCTACCTAAAAAGTCGATCAGACAGATGCAGTTGATCCAGAACGCTGCTGCCCGCGTCCTCACTAGAACTAAGAAAATGGAGCACATCACTCCGGTTCTAAAGTCCCTACACTGGCTCCCTGTAGCTCAGAGAATAGACTTTAAAATACTTCTGTTAGTCTATAAATCACTGAATGGCTTAGCACCAAAATATATTACAGACTTTGTTGTCAGTGTATCAACCACCCAGACCTCTCAGGTCTTCTGGCCCAAATCTACTCTGCATACCCAGAACCAGAACAAAAAATGGAGAAGCAGCTTTTAGTTATTATGCTCCACTAATCTGGAATAAACTCCCAGAAAACTGTAAAAGCACCAAAACCCTAAATTGCTTTAAATCAAGATTAAAAACTTATTTGGTTAGAGTGGCCTTTGNTAAATCAAGATTAAAAACTTATTTGTTTAGAGTGGCCTTTGAATGTGTTATCTAAACATTATTAGTTAAGTTTTCAGTCCAATTTTCCTTTCATTTTCTTATCCATCATTCTATTCTCTTTATTTTTATTTATTACCTCTGTTGTTTGATTTTCTGTATCATTGTAATGTTTTTCCTTATGTACAGTGCCTTGAGTGCCTTGTTGCTGAATAGCGCTATATAAATAAACTTTACTTGACTTGACTTTTCCTTCCATTTCATTCAACATTCTCAGATACCTGATTATTACTTATCCAATACTACAGCATATGAACCTAGATGTGCTAAAATAAGATGATTAGGGAAATCAATGTGCAATTCCTATGATTTTCATCCAATAACAGAAGCCATCAAATATGATCTTGTGCTCTTTATTTGTGGTAATTGGGTATTCCTAATCAGTACTGGCCTATAAAGGCTTTAAAGAAATCAAATATCTCATTTGACAATTTTCTTTGGAAGAATTACAGTAAAATAACTATACTATGTTTTCTTTTTAAGTCGAGATGTCGGCTATTGAATGTTTCCATGTGAAGTAATTTTTCCCGTCTTATTGCTGTTTCTTCCTATTTTTATTTCAGCGTATATGCCATCGGCAATAGTTTGAACAGCACATACAACTAAAAAGGAGGCTTAATCTTCTAATATGAAATTATAAACAAATCAAAGTTGAAGATTTGAATGGATGGGTTTGGAAAATTTAGTTGGAAACTTTGAAAGCTAGAGGCAAAATGGACTGAAGTTTTGCTTATTTTGTTCATAGAATGATACAATACAATGAATAATTTACAATACAGTACAATGCAACTTGGTTTAGTTCATGGTTCATTTGATACAATACAGCAAGATATGGTTTAATAGTATAAAATATAGTCTGATACAATTTGACATGATACGACACATTATTAAACTATTTGACACAATACAGTACAATACAATATTTGACACAATATGATATTGTGTGGTGTGAAGCTGTATAATATAATGTAATAAAGTATTTAACTTAATACTGTACAATATGGTGTAATACAATTTTACATAATACAATACATTATGCCGCAATTAGACACAATTAAATGCTATTTGAGAAAATACAGTTTGATACTATTTGAGCCAAAAAAAGAGTATACATATACAATGTAATGGCAGTAAGATATAGTGCAATTGCATATGATCTAATACAGTATGATATGATATATTGCAAAACAATACAACACAATCTGACCATGATACAATACAGTATATTACAAAATAATTCTATATATTATGGCACAATATGTTATCTTACTGTGTGATACAGTTTGATATGATGGGTTATACTATGCTATTTATGTATGTTTCTATTTGACACATTACAAGACAGTATGATGCAATTCAATGCAATACAAAATGTTACGATACTATTTGATACACTACAGAGCAGGATATACTATTACTGCATGATATAAGTATCAAATGATTTATACAGTACTGTGTGATGCAATAGATTTTCTATAGAATGTAAACAAATTGACACAACACAATCAGTATACAATGAAATTTCATATGATTAGCTACAGTACAGTTTGCTTTTATACAATGCAATACAATATAACATTGTTTGAGTACAGTACAAGATTCTATAAGATATTATACCATATGATATGATAAAGTGCAATACGATTTGGTGCAATGTATCGAAGTTAGATGTGGTACAATACAACATGATATGATACACTGTGATGTGACACAATACAATAAAATACATTATAATGCAAAACAATTCAATTCAGTAAAATTTGATAGGGTGCCGTATAAGCTGATATAATACTGATAATCTTCAGCTGTTTACTACCAGCTAGTCAATAAACAGCAGATTCAAAGCTTCACTGATGGTTAGCGGCAGATTCATTGTGCTGGTTTGCGCATCAGCACAAACACAAAAGTTAAAGTGATACACATTATCTGTCCCGTGGGAGGCTGTTACGATAATTCAGATCAGCAGAGTCACCTTGACTGTAACTATAACAGGACATGCTAAAATACCAGTTCATTAATTTACACCTTGCTTGTAAAAGCATTTAGATGGTTTCAATTTATTCTGGCACGGCAGGCTGACCTTGCCAGACGTGTTCATGGTCAATGCAATCTAGAAAAAGCACTCCTCATTGCATTTGGCAAGGCTCCATAGAGCTGTTTAACATGCCGCTTAAAACCTGTCATTGCTGTATGATTGCAAAGCATTTGCCAGAATTATTTTTTTAAAGCATCACTCTCATACATACCTAGAAGCTTAATCTTAAAAATGAAAAAAAAAAAAAAAAAACTACTAAAAATGTGTATCCTGCCTGTCCAGATTTATTGTACTTGGGAAAATAATTTGGGATTGATTATAGACAGCTAAAGGCTCACCACAGAACATTCTTACAACAGCTGCCCATAGCAAATAAGTCTCGAGTCTGAAGTTACTGAATTAGTGACATGTTTCTTGCTCGGTGTGGGATGTGCATCTGCTTCACAGCAAATAGTCTTAATCTGCCCCCTTTCTCATTTTACCTCCCATTTCAACAACCCTCCAGGCATTGAACTCTTAGGTTTGAGGCTGTGAATACGCCTTATTTGTGGGAGCAGAAAGCCCTGTGTGTGGCCAGGTTCAGCCTGGGCTGATTTGCTGCATGGCTGTGCATATCAGTGAAGCAAGATGAGGAGCAGCAGGGATGAGTTGAGGGTGCTGAGCCTCTAGTCATTACATCTCATCTGTCTCTGCCACAACCGGGGGGTGGGGGGGTGGGGGGGTGCACGAATGCGATGCAAAGATGGGTGAGGGAGTGCTTGTTACAAGTAATTTAGTGCCAGATGATGTTTACGACAAGGATGTGTTGGGAAAATGTGACCCATATAGTCATTGTTTTTAAAGGTTATCTTATGTTGCTTGGTAAAAGTTTACAAAAACATGTTATGAAGAAGAGAGTACTCATGATTTAAAGAGGAGGAAAAAAACAGAGTGAGCAGTCAGAGAGATTGTTGGAGGGGAGAGAAGGAAATGAGGGGGTAAAGTATGTATGATATTAACATGTCCCTGCTGTGATGCCATGGTACTGAATCACTGAAAGCCAGAGGGCATCTATCATTCAGCTGAGGAAGACCAATGACCACACTGCAAATAGCTGCTTCCTATATTTTGCCCAAACAAGATCCCTTTTAGCCACTTTAAGCACCAGCTAAAAATGTATCATTGTTAGGAAGACAGAAAGATGGATTTATGTAAGAAATAAATTAGCCAGGTATATAAGGAGTTTTGTCAGCACCAGTAAGAATTTAGCATCCAATTTAAAAAAAAAACATTAACGATTTTAGCTTTTATAGACAAAAGTAACAGCTTTCACATACTTTTCTAGGTTTCCTGCTATATGTGCAGAACCAGATCTCATGTTAGAGAGAGAAATCACTGTTAAACAGGATTTCAATCAGATTTTTTGAAAGAAAGTGAAAAATCCTGTGGAGCTTAGCATCTCAAATTAGCAAGTAGCGCAGGTAGCACAGCTAGCAGTACTAAAACAGTAGACTGAGATTACATTGCTGGAGAATGTTAACCTTTACCTTAACTTGCTATAGGATGCAAACACCAGATTCTGTATGCTCTTCAAGAGACAGAGGTTGATGCAATTTTGGTGCAATATGCTCAGCCTTCCTGTTATCTGCTAAAAGTGTGGTTCTCTCTCACTCTCACAGTCTGAATGAACCACAGACACATCTTGACATGTAGAAAATATAGCTTCTTTTTAAAATAGTTTCTCACATCGGTGTGTTTTCACTGATTTCATTACACCTTGATACTGAAAATAGCATACTTTGAGGCTTCTTCACCTTGTAACAACTTTCATTATTATTAGTGTTGTGGATAGCATGATCCGCTGTTGCTTACCATTCATCCGAAAATGATCAGATTTTTTTAGATTCTGCCCAGTCAGAGCTGATCAAGCTAAAAATCATCAGATCACAATCATCAGTGGATTTCTTGTATTTCTACTTAAGGTAAGCTGATAATAATCCAAATTCGTCATTTTTACCAGACTCTGTGCCCCACCTTGTCTAACCCAGTCAAAATGTCCTGCTTGAGCCACAGTAAACACTCTCCAGCATCAACTGTGTGAACTCAAAATAAATCAATTTCCCACAAACAAAACCCTGGTCCCTTATCACCTTTCTGCAGCTGGGAGAGGAAATCAATAAAGGGGGGTATTGTGCCTCAAGTGTCTTCTCTCTTGCTGACAAAAAGTCATTTTGTGGGTCCGGTTGCGCCACACCGGTCAAAGAGCTTGCCACTGGCCTGAGCTACCAACCTCACAGCTGCTGTCTGCTCTCCCCCACTGCTCTGCTATGATTACCCAGGGGAGTGTGAGAGTCACTGTTTATTTTCAGCTGTCTGGGCTGTGGACTGGATAGGAAGATTGTTTCTGTCACACAAAACCCTGTTACAAAACTGATCAAAATAGATTGGGCTCAATTGGAGATGAATTTTTAGTCCTATTTAGTTGGTAATTCAAACCCTGACATGGTAAATCCAACAACAAATAGACAAAACTGCTACTGTAGCAGCCTAATGTTGAATAAGGCAACCACAAGATGGAATTAATTAATTTCAATATCTCCTTGTAACAAAAATCTAATTTCTGCTATAACTATTATTTTCTATGACACTTAGCATTGTCCTTGATTCTTTACAAATTTCCTCATTTACATCAACGCATTTCAGTGTATTTTATTGATAACAGTAAAACACTAACACTAACGTGGTACATAATTAGGAAGTAGGAGGAAACTGAAATATGGTTTTCAAATTTGTTTCTAAATAAAAATGTGAAAAGTATGACTTCTATTTGTCTTTTGACCTCTTTACTCTGATACCCCTAAACAAAATCAGTTCAGAAGACACCTAATTCATAACTAGCCCATCTGCTCTAAATATTTGTCTTTAAAGCACCTGTGTTGTTTGCTAAGGGAAACACTTGACCATCAAATCTGATCTTCTAGAAACACATAGAAGGTGTTCTGAAGGATGAAACAAACATCCTGTACAGTTATTTGGCTGCATCACAACTCCAGCCTGTAATTTATCCAAACTTGTATTTTGCTGTGGAGAGGTTGCTCATGAAAGCTGTTTGCACAGATCTACCACTCAGTCTGTTTAATATTCGTGTCCTTCATGATCTGATGTGTGTTGCAGACAATCACAGACAAACAAACTCAGGATTAATGTGGATCATGAAATGGTCTTTTGCAATCTGATGAGTGTTTTCAACCATTGAGTCAAATCAACTAGTAACTTTTAACTACTAGTTGTGAGAAAAAAAAGTTATTCTGAAGATGCTATGTAGTTTTAAATATTTTCACAAATTTTTATGCATCAGGTATTTTTCATATTGATACCTAGCTTCAAAGAGAACTATGTGGCTGCTGAATGTCAAGAAAAAAAGTTAAAGATAGATTGTTCATAAAAGATGTTTGATACCTACAGTAAAAGACTGAACGTTTCAAGGTCCAGTTTAAAACTGTCCATAGGCTGTGATGCCCTTAGAGAGATAGGAAACGCTGTTTATAATCTTGCGATTGTCCTTATAAGATCTAGTAGGCAGAATATTTAGTCAAATATGTCCAAAAATGTGAATTTTCAGTTAGTTTTATTTGTTGTAGACTAGAGTCTGCCATGATAATTTGCATTACTGCTGGATTCGGTGAGGTTATCAAAGCTGCTACCTTGTTCTGACATAGCCCTCGGCCTGTTCTTGTTCCTGCTTTTCTTCACCACCTGCATCTCTCTCCCCACACACAACCAGGACATAGCACTGTGACTCAGTGAGAACACAACTTGTCCTTGTTACAGGGACATAAAAGTACACTGTGGGACGACTATGCTTTACCCAACTTTGCATTTGATTCAAAGTGTACTTTAAAATTACATTTTTATCATATATTAACAAAATGTTGTGCCAAATTAAATGTAAAGGATTGTAAAAACACTGTTAAATCTGTCTGAGCTGAAGCAAGTGCCTTTTTTTCCCTTCCCAGTATAAGCAAGTGGAGCAATACATGTCCTTCCACAAGCTTCCAGCAGATATGCGGCAGAAAATCCATGACTACTATGAGCACCGCTATCAAGGCAAGATTTTTGATGAGGACAACATCCTGAGTGAACTCAACGACCCACTCAAAGAGGTGAGACAGCTCCACTGATGAAACACAGAAGTCAATTCATACTTTGACCCCATATCATTTCCTTTTGATAGAAGTTTTAAATTGTATTTTAGAATAGATTAAAAAAAAATAAATACACTGAAAAGTGCTGGTGACAGCTGGTGTCACATTGTTTTAGTTTTGCGGGGAAAACCTTACTCTATCCTCGAAAGATAAGCTGAGAATTTTCATTTGACAACAAGAAAAACCTTAAGTATTTGACTGAAAGTCTGCAAAGGTATACAAATAATCTTTACAGCAACAACATGTGAAATAATATTGAAGATTTCTTTGTGGTTAGGGGCCACTTTATGTCTGTGCTCCTCATATCAGCAAATTACACAAGGATTTTTCAAGTGTGCATGAATTTTGGGAAGAAGAAGAATAAACAGCAAAGCAAGCAAAGGCACTCAGCCCCATCTTTCATCTAGCCCCATTAAGTCACCTTGCAGAGTTGTGTGGTGCTGGTTTATAGTTCCAGATGTTTATTAGAAAGGCAAAGGGATTGAAAGATATAACACAAACATATTCTGTGGGGGTAGTTCAGTGTGTGCAAAAAGCAAAGATAATACCAGCATAGAAGCAAGACAGACTGGCGATAGCTGATCTGAACTAACCAAAGAAACATATGATCCTGGAAAAGGTTAACATTATTCATTAGTCATACAGTGACCATGATAAAAGATAAAATATATATATATATATATGTTTTGAAACCTCGACATGCCGCAGTTATGTTTCAAAATGTATTCTGTATTGTTTAGCATTATAGTTTCACTATTTAATACATTACAATATAAGTTGATTTTATATATTTTATATATATATATATATATATATATAGGTAATTTATGTTTTACACCAATATCAGTGTTGGAAGCTTTCAACGTGCATGAGATGTGCAATGATAGATAATACAAGAAAGCTGTGTTGAAATCTAATATTTCTTAAGTTGTCATCATATGAGTAGCAGAAAATGTGGTGAAATCTGAGGTTCCTGTGACATATCCTTAAATCACCTAATAGTACTATAAAATCACAGGTTTTTTGTTTATTTTTTTACTCTTAAGCTGTTTATCTTTTGAATTAAGGTCATATAGTTTCATCTTGTCTCATTTTAAGTATTTGTTTGTTCAACCACCCTTCCAGCAAGGTTGGGCAATAACACAATATTAAGGTTTTCCAGGGCATCCAAAAATATAAACATTATTGCTTTGAGGCACATCATTAAAATATGTAAATATGATGTGAGTCATGCTAAATGTGTGTTTTTTGTTTTTTTTTTATGTATTAATAGTGTGCTTCCGGTTTACTCTTCTGGTGCGATGTTGGGTGGCTGTATTGTTTTTTCAGCAGTGACACCTTGTCTTTAGGAAAATAACTGCAGTTAGGATACTTAACAGGTGTCAATAGTCATTCCTCTCTGATGATCCTGCAACGTATTTACATGATCTAACCCAGCCATCTTTTTTATTTGTATGTGGGCCCAATAGGGGTCAATGCTAAATGTGAGACCCACTTAGGTTAGCGGAATATAACCAAATCAAAACCACCCCGCCCCCTAAGTAGGTTGTTGTTGGATCTGGAATGGCAATTGAGAACTTCAGTTCAAATTGGGCAATAAATATAGGAACATTTTTACCTGCAAAATCTATGTATCCAACTTGGGGACATTATGTAACCCTCAGCCCCATGTCTATATAAATATTGTCTGGGAAATGTCTTTATTGCTTAACCTGTTAAGTCCTAAGGGTTTTAGAAGCAATTTCCACCTGACATTACATACCTGAAATAAATCAGGTGTAACTCCACAGTTGTAATGTCTACATGCAAACGTTTGGTACCTGTGTAAAGGTAAAACATAAAAGAATATTTTTCAAGTGGAAGCAGTATTGCAACTGTTACTGTGTCTGATTTATTTGTGATTAAGCATAAAAACAAATCAAACACATCGCACACAGCTCGTCAGGCCTAACAGGTTAAGTCCTGTGAATCATATCAGCCATATTTAGTATTTAGGAACCATACTATGCCCTTCCCTCACATAAGATTGGATAGCTACCCAGGCATTATTACCACCAAAATGGGTTCTTCTAAAAGCATCAAATCCAGGAGGTGCAGACAGATTGCTCACTCTTGGATCAGGTTAATCTGTTTAAGTTTGAAGGATGTGGACTATCCTAAAATATAAAATAAGGGAAACCATGAAGTATAATCTTCTATGTCATGTCTTAATGGCACTTTTCAGGCTTGGCACATACCAGCTGAGAAAATGGGCTAGAACCTATGCTTGACAACTTCCTTGGAAATTAAATTATTAAACTAAAACCCTCCTGCAGGGAGGTAAGTGCTTTTAAATTGCCTATGCTTTCATAAGTATACTAGCTTTGGAAATAGAGCTAATCTGAATGTATTTTATATAATTCCAGACTTAAACAGTTTCGGTAATGAAACCGTATTATTTTGAAAATGATTTCCACCTGTTTTCAATATTACCTCAGTTTATTTTGATGCACAGTGAAAGCCAACAGGTTTCAAATAGGCGATCCATCACCAAGGATGTAAAAAAAATCACCTTTTTTGTTACATTCAAGGAGACAGCAAAACACCCCATGTAATCCCTGTTAGTCAATAGAGAGGATCACTTTACAGCAACTCTCACCAGCTCTGTGCAGCATCAACATCAGATAAAACACAAGAAACTAAACAGAGAGCAGAACTTTAGAAAACATGGAAAACTTGTTTATAAAAATGTAGCACTTTACAAAATGCTAAATCAAAAGGATCTACAAAATAAAAACAAAAATATTTCACAAAACACCCTGATGAAAAAGTTACAAACATTTAAAAAGAAAATAGAAAAAAAAAGAAATAAATCTGAAAATGTGGTTTCTGACACGCATATTCCTAAAAAAAAATGCAAAAATTTTATGGGACAGTCTTTTAAAGTCAGTTTTGTAAAATTCAAATTATTTAACAAAATACAAAAAAGCCCACAACATGATGTTGCCACCACCATGCTTCTTTAGGCGGATGTTTAGGGTGTTAGTTTTCTGCCACAAAAAGCACTTTGCATTAAAGTTAAAAAGTCAAATCTTGGCTTAATCTGACCAGAGTTCCTTCTTGCAGGTTTGTCATGACAAAACTGAAACTTTAATTATTGCCCCTGAGAACCGAAAAGCTGAAATCAAGAAGTATATTGGTGCATTGGCATCTTCTATTAAACCTAACCTCAGAAATCTTGGTGTTATTTTTAATTCTGCCATGTCTTTGGAGGCCCATTCCCGTGGATTAATCAGATACAGTTTTTTCACACATTTATCACATTTATTCACATTTACACATTTATTCAGACTGGCTTTTAACTAGTTTTATAGTGTATGTTTTCAAATGTATTCTGTTTTTTTTTTTTTTTTTCCTTAATTTTATAGTTTATTTTTCTTTACTTTATATGCATGTTTTTACTACTTGTGTTGTAATGTTTTTATACTTGTTTTTATTTTAAAGCACTTTGTGGTTTGACCTGTGAAAGGTGCTATATAAATAACAGTTACTTATTTACAGTCTAAGGTTTTTCTTTTACAATGAATTGATGTAAATGCTACTTATTGAGTGAAATTTTGATTGACTGATTGATTAATTAATTGATTGATTGATAATAGTCCTCACATTTTTTTTTTTTTATTTACTTATTTTTGCCAGTTTTTTGTGTGGTTTTGGGTATTGATTAAGATCAAAGTTAGTGAAAAACTCATTAAAGAAATATATTCAGTCCCTCATGGCTCCAATTTGTCAGTTCAGTGCAGATTTTAATTAGCATTTAATTTGTTAAAGTAATGGATGGATGGATGGATGGATGGATGGATGGATGGATGGATGGATGGATGGATGGATGGCAACCTTCTTTAAAGCATCTGTAGGTTTATTCCAGGTTGCTTTTCAGCACATGTAAGGTTTTCATTATCTGAACTGTATCTCCCTGGAAGTGTAGTGGTATAAATAAATAACATATAGGCTTATTGTGATGAGCTGCATATCAGTTTCATGTTTGGACATTATGAACATTTTAATGGTAAATATAAGAAAAATGAAACCCATATTCTTCCTGACTAGTATATGACAAATCTTTAAATCGGCATAGCCAAAGATCAATTCCCAGACAAGAATACTACTTACTGTCTAATTCATTAGTTCTGGTGTATGATTGAGGTCAGAAACCCATGACATTTGCTGACAAACAGATCTAAGGCTGTGCTAACATTCTTTTCCGTTGCACTCATGTAGCCAGCAAACATCACAGAGATTGGTTATCTTCCTGGTAATGTCCCGTTGTCACTGGAGGAGAATTATCGCTCATGTGGGGTTAACAACACATCGCTGCGGTTGCCAAGTGCCCCAGCCTTCCATCTGCACAGCAACAGAGATGCAACGGACAAACAGACAACAAGCTCCTAATCTCCTGCTGTGTATGAGGGGACAGGATGAGACCAGCGAGATGGCTCGCAGCCGGCACCAGAGGGCAAACTCATCAGGAACTGATTTATGTGCCAAAAAGTTTCCTCTCATGAGAGATATGGGAAGTGCTTTGGAAGTATTAAGCCTAAATAAGCACCGTGTGTCCAATTTCATTTATGTTTGCAGATAGCGGTTCAGAGATGAAAGGTTTATGGGGGGACTTTGTGTTGGACCACTTAAGTGCTGCTTGTATCACTCTGTGTTTCGCTGAAAACAAGTGAATTATTTATGGAACGAACCCATTCGTTTCATCAAACACTTTCCTTTTTTACCTCCGCCAGGAAATTGTCAACTTCAACTGCCGTAAGCTTGTGGCCACTATGCCTCTTTTCGCCAATGCCGACCCCAACTTTGTGACGGGGATGCTGAGCAAGCTGAAGTTTGAGGTTTTCCAGCCTAATGACTACATCATCAGGGAAGGCACGGTTGGGAAGAAGATGTACTTCATTCAGCATGGGGTCGTCAGCGTCATCACCAAGTTCAACAAGGAGATGAAACTAACTGATGGGTCCTACTTTGGAGGTAAGAAAAAAATCTTACTTTATTTATCTATAAAGGACTTTAAAACAACCACAGCAGCAATAAAGTGCTGCACATGTAAAAAACCAATGAAACATAAAACAAGAAAAATTAGGAAAAAAGTTAAAAACAATAAACTCAATAAGACAGAATAAAAAACAAAAAAAGTACTTATTTTTCAATGAATTTGCTTTTTTTATACTCACCTAAAAATGCAAATAAGGATGATATGATCCTGTCAGCATGCTCAGAACCATACATATATGTGCACATGTAACATGCTTAGATAGAAAAGCCGACTATGGGTTGTGTTTGATGCTGTTGGAAGTTATTGTAGATTCTCAATAACCAGTGTCAGACATTAGTCAGCTTCTGTGCTTACATAACCTCTCATCTGGTTGCTTGAGTGGGCCAAGGCACGGATCAGGCATCCCTTAGGACACACACGGAGGTCCCTCCCCCACGCTCACCCTCGCATGCAAGAACTCTTCCTCCATCCGTTCTTGCTGGATTTACTTAACACTTGCCACTAAAAACCCTTCTGCTTGAAGTCAAGTGCACCTTGCTATTCTCATCCTATCGCTGTATTTTAAATCTCTAATCTTCTTCCTCTACAAGACATTCCAGATATTATCAGTTTTTTCAGGTGTCACTTGTAATTTCATTGCAGGTTGTTTGCTGTCTTTTTGAAAGCAAAGCAAAGTTTCCTATTTTAGGCCCTCTCGCATTTTTTATGTCCTGAGTTCACTCCTGCCATGGGAGGAGGGTAAGAAGTCTAAGAATACCTTCCTTTTGGTCTGTCTGTTGAATGCACTGTGCACCTCCTTGACGAGCTGAGCGAGGCAGAACATTTATAAAACGAAACAAGAAGTCTCCCTGTTAAATCATCAAAGTCTATCATTCCTGTCCAGCACCCCCTCCAAATGTCTCACACCTATGCTCCAAAGAGGAAAAAAACTGCCTTGGAAAAGGATTCGTACCTCTTAAACTTGTCCACATTTTTCACACATAACAATACACTTTAATGTACTTAATTGGTATTTTATGTGATAGACTCATTAAAAATAGTGCATAATTGTAAAGGGAAAGCAAAACATAAGTTCATTTGTAATAAAATCTGAAAAGTGTGAAGATGTCATAATGTGGGTTTCTGTTGGACCAGTATGCAGGGAAGAACTCCTGAAGCTCGAAGTTTGCAGGTAAGACGACACTTTATTGCTCATGGCTGGACACGGACAGGGTACCAGGCGTGCACACAAACACAAACAACACATAAGGAACCAGCCGGGAACAAAGGAAACAAACGGGCTTAAATACAAAACTGGACAGCAGGGGGGAACCAATGACACACGTGACCAGACAATCAGGGGAAAACACAGAACAGGTGTGGGCTTGGGGTTCAGGAAGACAGAAAACAAAGGACTAGACTAGGTAATATAACAAAACACAAACTCAAGAACTCAAAACACAAGCAGGTATGACAGATGATCATTTGTATCAAGTTTCCCTGGATCAATAGTTTGTCAAACAACCTTCTGCTACAGTAAACGTGCAAGTTTTTTAGGGTACGTCTGTAACAGCTTTGGTCATCTAGAGACAGATTTGTTTCTACAGATAATTTTTTGGCTAATTTTACTCAAGCTAAGAGAGATTGGCTGGAGAGCATTTGTGAACATCAATTTTCCAGTCTTGTTACAGATTCTCCCTTTGAGCTATTCAATATAGGAATAGGCTTTGACCTAAACTTCCACTTTAGCTCTGACTGTATGCTGAAAGCTGAACTTCCTTCCCAGGCTCAAGTCTTTTGCAGTCTCTAACAGTTTTTCCTCCAAGAATGACATATATTTAGTTCCATTTATATTCCCATCAACTATTAAGGATGTTAATAGAGTCAAAACATTAAATTTCGGTCTAATCTGCCAAGAGCATCTTCTTCTACAAGTCTGCTGTGTCTCCTGCATGGCTTGTAGCAAACTGCCAACATGACATCTTGTGGCTTTCTTTTAACAATAGCTTCCTTCTTGCTACGTATCCATGAAGAGCAGATTATTGGAGTGCAATGCTAATGGTTATCACTTTAACAGATTCTTCCACCTCAGTTATGGATATCTTCAACTTCTCCAGAGTTACCAAGGGCCTCTTAGCTGCTGATTAATATTCTCCTTGCCCAGCCTGCCAGTCTGAGTTAAGAGCGATGTCTTAGCAGGTTTACAGCTGTGCCATATTGTTTGAAACTAATAGCTTAATGACGAGCAGGACATTTGGGAAGACAGTAGGTCACAAAGCACCTTCAGCCATGGTCATTACTACGAATGCGTGCTGAAATAATATCACCTCGGGGCCAAGGAGGATGGGATTACATATTACCATTACACAGCATAGCAATGAAGTCATTGTGTGGCTTTAGGATTAATACAGTATGATGCTAGAACAATGACAGACAGCAGATGAGAATCCCTTTTGGGCTTCAGTGTCTTAGTCATATGAGACTCACCCTCCTCACTCAGGAGGGAGGGTAGGTGGTTGCCACAAGTGTATATGTGACACATGACATGATGGTAAATTATCCACAACGCTCCAGGAGTCAGCTGTTATGCTTTGTGACAACACAACAGAAACTTGTCAAACCACAGCATCATGAAGAGTGATAACAGGTCTCTGATGTATACAAACCCACAGCAACACCTGAGGTTTTCCATGTGACAACAATAATATTTCAGGGCTGGAATTTTCTGCATTTTAACAGAGAATTGCAAACCAGCACAACAAAAAACAGATGCTGCTGAATATGTATTATCATATGGTGCTAAATCCGTGAGCATGCCAGCCAACTAAATAGCCAAAGTGCACAATAGATCTTGTGGCAAAGGAAACGATACCACGTCAGCATGATTTTTTCTCACCAAAGTTTGTCTGCTATACACCAATGTCTTACTGACTTCAGTAGAGAAATTAAGATTGTGTTTTGATATCAGAAAAACATATAGTTAAGAATGCAAGTGAAATAAAATATAATCATTCATCAAAAAACATTTTCTTTAATATTTAGCCTAATTTAACATGAAAAATTCCCAGTTTTAGTAAGCATTGTTGTTTGAAGTTTTGCCAAAACAAATAAATAGGAATCTTAACCTGTTCTTTAATGGTGCCTCATAAAGATTATTGAAATGCATGCTTCTTTGGACGCAAAGGTGACTTGTGTTTTCAGGGTCCTTATTTTTCAGAAAAACAGAACAGTATCAAACACTGGAGGTGGAAAACCCTTGTGGGATTAAAGGCAAAATTTCTTCTTGTTGAAATGAATGCATGTGCATTAGCTGTTCTACTACCGTTCCCTTTAGAGGCATGTGTTCGATATCTGTGTCCAAGCTGGGAGTGTCCCTGTGGAGGAATTCATGTTGGGGTTCATGGGGGTGGGGGGCTCATGGGGTTGAGATCAGAATTCATTGGGAGGTTGGGCCTGTTTTGTCTGGTTGGCGAGCTCGTTTGGACCAGGTAGACCCTTCTTTTGTTCTGGCTCCCTGTCCGGGTGGGGAAAGAGGCCGTTGGGGGCTGGAGTCGTTTGGGTTTGGGCAATGCTGGCACTAGTCTGGGCTGGCGCGGTCTGCCTGTCTCCACCCCGGAAGGAAGGGGACCACCTCCTGAGTCCGGGGAGTAGTTGCCCCTTTGGGGTATCGGTAGAAATATATATATATATATATATATATATATATATATATATATATATATATATATAGATAGATAGATATATAGATAGATAGATATATAGATAGATATATAGATAGATATATAGATAGATAGATAGATAGATAGATAGATATATAGATAGAGATNTAGATAGATAGATAGATAGATAGATAGATAGATAGATAGATAGATAGATAGATAGATAGATAGATAGATAGATAGATAGATAGATAGATAGATAGATAGATAGATAGATAGATAGAAATATATATCTATATATATAGATATATATGTCGAGCGAAGCATAATAGTGTTAGTTGTAACTGTAGGGAGGAAATTTGACATTTCTGCACATGAAACGTAACCTTGGCATAGGAAGCATGGGAAAGCAGTTAAATTAATGAAAAAATGTCTAATATTTAGGGTTCCAAGCCCGCGGGTGCGGGCGAAGGTCATGCAAGCCCTGGCTGTTCGCCTGCTCCCAGCAGAGCAGGGAACCCTAATGATTTTGCTTAATCTTTTTATTATTATTATTATTAGGGTTCCAAGCTTTCTGCCAGCTTTCAGCTAAAAAATTCAACTTACAGCATTCACACTGCATTTTTGCAGGAAATTCAAATTTTTCTAGTTTTATTTGCGCTTTCACGCCAAAGATATAAAGATTCGTGATTTTTTTATATATTGTTTTAAAACCCCTTGTTTTAAAAATCAAGGCGTGAGAGCGCAGCTTAATGAAGTAGGTCACAGTGCTGCGTGCAGACTAGAAAGATGAGGCACACACATTTTTTTTTCTGATTTAGATGCATTTCCTATCTTTTAATAAATTTTTTATATTAAAATTCACAATTTTTCTTCAATAGCTTGCATGTCATGTGACCAATTGACACAAAATCAATCTTAAATTGTGCAAATAGACTGGAATAAGGAGGCCCACTCATTCTTTTCTGATTTAGATGCATTTTCCATTTTTCATAAATGTATTATATTAAAATTCACTATTTTTCTTCAATAGCTTTCAGATCATTTGATCAATTGACACAAAATCCATGTTAAATCATTCTACTAGACTGGACAGCTGATACACACTCATTTGTATCTGATTTTAATGCATTTTCTTTATTTTATAAATTTCTTTTATCACAAATCATGATCTTTTATTTTCAATACCTTTTAGGTCACATAACCCAGTGGTACAGAACTACTGTAAAATCATTCTACTAGACTGAATAAATGAGACACACTTCTTTTTATTTGATTCAATTGCATTTTGTATTTTTTATGATTTGTTTTCATTAAAATTCATTATTTTATTTTCAATAGCTTTGAGGAAATGTGCCTTTCACAAAACTAATGTTAAATCATTCTACTAAACATAACAGATGAAACTGTCTTAAAGCAATCTAACAGATCTACAGTTTTATTTCCAACAATTTATAACATTTTCTTTCTAACTTTATTGGACAAACATCACACTGTGCACTTTACTTGCATGATAGACATTTCCAGCTGCCTTTCTTTGCATTGTCATATTCTGTGCTGTTTGTGTTGAGGTACTGGGCATGGAGCCATCTATCACACATCTCACTGGATCTGTTAATACCGTTGTAGATGCTGATGACTGTGGACAGAAAGAATTTCCTGTAGCGCTCCGTCTTACAGCACATTTGAAGAAGCCTCTGACTGTAGACACTCTGTTGTTGTAGGACAGTCTGACGAAGAGGATGCTCAGGGTTCTCCATAATGCTCTTCATTTTATGAAGAATCCGTCTTTCCACAATGATCTCCAGAGGTTCCAGAGGAGTCCCCAGAACAGAGCCAGCCTTCTTTATCA
>JAHUTJ010001562.1:378-18087 GCA_036250325.1 Characodon lateralis
AAATGACATGTCCTGGTCAAAAATAACACCAAGGTTTTTTACTTTATTACCGGAGGTCAATTTAATGCCATCCAGGTTAAGTGATTGACTAAGTAGTTTCTTTTTTAAAGACTCCGATCCAAAGACAACTTCTGTCTTGTCTGAATTTAGAAGCGAAAAATTTTGAGTTTTTTTGTCGTCAAGACATGCTTGTAGTCTTTCTAACTGGTTGGGCTCATCAGGATTTATGGAAAAGTAAAGCTGAGTATCAGCGTAACAGTGAAAATGTATACTATGCTGTCTGATAATTTGACCTATTATGTTTTTAAATAAAAATGTTTTTGTGGAAAATATCTTGTTTGTTTGTATCTTTGTTGAAACCAAAAAGATATGCAAGTGTTAGGGCTTGCATAATATAGGACCCCAGAATGCAGACTAGAAGGCAGCATCTCGGTAAGTAAAAAAGGTTTAATAACAAAAACTCACTCACATCAGGAGGCAGGAACAAAACAACAAACGGGCCGGCGACCCAGGCATGGCATGATCCAAAAACAAGACTTGGTTTGAGAAATGTTTCCGCCATGAATGACAGAACAGGTGTGTATTTATGGAGTGTGACCAGGTGAAACAAGAAGACAGATTAATAGGTGCAGGTGATCAGAATTAACAGAACAAAACGTGGCTGGAGCAAAACAGAGACTCTTGAACACAAACTAACAGAAACTAGAAAAACATGAAGCAAAAGCATAACCAGATCCGAAAACCAAACTTGACAAAACATGAACAAGACAACAAAACTAAAGCATGACCAGGAAAATAAACAGAAACATGATTCAAAACTTGAACTGTGAATAAGACCAACAAAAACCCAGAAACCAAAAACCAAACAACCCCAAATCATAACATGTAAGACATTTATTCAAGCTCATAAATGAGATTAGTAGCTTTTCAGAATATCAGGTGGAATAAAAGCGAACCAACACCATTAAACCTTGACTTCCCCAACATGCATTGATCCAACTCAAATGATGTGAAAGAAGAATATTTACTATATCACAGCACTTACCGAATACCAACCATATATGCATATTACTTTGCTTTAAATAATAGGTATCCAATATCATGGGCCTATCAGTAATATTATGAGATTGGAAGCTGGATATGGCTGGAAAAACATATTGCTGAGGTCCAAAAACAAATATCGTTATCTGCCCTAGGTATATATAAGTTTTAGGAATCCTAAAGTTGCCCTCCCCTCATCTGTACTATGGAGTAGTCCATTATTCATGGCTGGGGGAAGACACTTATTAAGATGGTATGGGAGTTATATAATATGATAAAAATTAGATCAAATAGTGGAGAAGGGGGGAGTAATATGCAAAATAATTATAATTTGAGCCAATCAAGTTTTCCACAGTATTTAAAAGTTAAAACAATAACACGGAAATATATATCCCAGGGTATTACTGTGGCATCAGATAAGGACCTGGATGACAAAGTTAGAGAGGCTGCAATAGGCAGAGGTACAGTATCTAAATTGTATACAGTTATTTCTTTGGTTTTTTGCAGTGATATTGATACAGCCAAACAATAATAGCAGCTAGATCTTGGAAAACACATATTACCTGAACAATGGAACTATATAATACAACACACAAATTATTTATCCAAAAGCATGAGATATAAAATTTTTCGGATGAAGATCTTGCACTGAACATACATAACCCCATACAAACTATATAAAATTAACCCTCAACTGTCAGAACTGTGCTGTCATAGATGTGGAAAGAATGGAACTCTTATACATATGTTGTGGAAATGCCCGGATGTAAGGGGGTTTTATGGGAAGGAGTTGAAGATTGTTTGGGCATAATTGTGGGGGAAAAAGTGACTATATGCCCTTAGGTAGACTTGTTGGGAGCAAAGGTGGACAGTGAAAAGCAACAATAACATTGGCATCTCTCTCTGCAAAGTGGTTCATTTTAATGAACTGGAAGGTGCGAAAGGCTGATAACTTTAATATGAATAATTGGCTAAAAGATTTTATAGAATTAATAATGATGGAACGTGCGGCCTCAGTATTACAACACCACCAGAGAAATTAGCTTAATTTTATGGATACTGGCCACTTATTAAAAAATATTTAAGTGAAAGGAATGCACCACAAGTATCATTGTGATGATAAACCCAGCATATGTATATGAGTAGGACTATCTACTGAACTTATACATTTATAGTAAAGAAGTTAAACACTATGGAGGAAAGTAGATATTGTGTGTTTCAAGCAAAGTGATGAATATCGAAACTGGAATTCCTTGTAAATTGTCTCTATATTATGTGTTTATGTATTTTTTGTTTTTCTTTATATGTTGTAAAAATTAAAATGTAAATAAAAAAATATTTAAAAATCCAGCAAACTATTGTGAGAAGCATTCTACCAAATAAGTATATAAACCATATATATATTAATGTAAAGTTCTAACTATAAAAATTATTTAAAAAATTTGATACAATATATGTGATGTATGGCCAGGATTACACTAACCTAAACAAAAAAACTGTAAACAATTATAGGGAATTATGGACAAAAGTCAGCTATCACCGTCATCATTGTAGAATTGGCACAATTAATGAAATCCATCTGTTTATACAGTAGAATAACAGAGCTTTGGGCCGGCTTTGCCTTGACCAGTTAGTTTAATATGACTTGAGGGAAGAAAGTTATATAGAACTGGCTCCTCCCATGTATCATATCCTGCATTCAGTCTGACCACATACTGATGTCTGTTTGAATACAGTTTGTCAGTTTAAATTCACTTCAGTCATGCTATAGTTTCATGTGTATTATCTTGACTGACGCGACACTGTATTTCAGCTCCCTAACTGAGGTGACCGAAGCCTCTTGTTCATGCTGTTGACAGCATCTCACTGTGATTTGTAAAAGATTTGCTCTGCACCGCGACTGCTCCGAGCTAAATGTTATTAGTGTTGTCAAGCAAACAAAGATAATCTGCCCTCAGGGGAAATTATGGCTCAGATATTGATACTGTATAACACACTGATCCCTCTGTGGGTAGTTGTCACTGTGACTTTATCTGTCCTGTGGCCCAAAGCAAAACAGACTGACCGTTTGGCAAGAAGACTCATTAGTTGACTTTACAGTGTGTCATAACACTGACAGCCCCAGGGATCATACCTGATGTTATAGCAAAGAGAACGAAGCAGGCGAGTAGTTTTGTAAAAGCAAGATTAAATCTGTCACATTTTGTTTTGCATGGCAGTTTAGTGTCTAAGTGGAAAATAGCAATTAAATTCACAGTTTGTGCCCCTTATCGCACTTCGATTCAGGCATTTTCTTCAAAAGCCATTTCATAAATAACACTGTCTAGGAAATCAAATATTTTAGAACACAAGCTGCTTGGATAGCTTTCTGATCTCCTGCTGTCATGTGAAAAGCAGAGTGCTTATTTTGAAAAAGAGGGCAATGAAAGTCAGTAAAATACCAATTTGAAGGTCATAACCTTTTGTTGATCTGAGCAGATGGACTGGCTTGTGATCTGAACCTTTCAGATGGAGGGTCGATGTGGGTGATGCTACGCTGCATAGACAAACAAAAGGGATCCAAACATAGAGAATGTTCCACACAGATAAACAGCTGTGTTACAAATGAGTCCAATTATACACTTACAGAATGAAACATTTGAGAGTTTTTCTTGAGTCAATTGAAACTGAGCATTTTAAACTGTGGCTGGGCTTTAAACCGAGCTAAAGCATCAAAGGAAATTAAAAAAGAAATCCTGCATAAGGGTTATTGGACCTAAAAAAATCCAATACTCATTGTGGTCTTTTGAATTAAATGTTGTTTACTAAATAAAATTATTTCTACATTTATCTAATATTTTATTGTTAAGTAAATTAACACAACAAAATACACTAAAAGACAAAAACTTAGCACATTATATGGAGAGAGGGAGAAACTCTAGGAGCTTTTATAAAGCATCTACTCCAATAGTATCCAATAACATTTTAATTATTAAAAGTTATGATAACATCACTATAGCAACCATACTAGTGTGCTAGGAGGGAAGCCACATTTTGCCTTACAGAAAAGAAAGTTACCAAAACAAAGTCCAAAACTCAAGAAATGTGAACTGAAGATCATGATGTGGCAATGAACCACTGTTCCATTTAAATTGTAGATCCATAATTGTTTGTTGGTAGAGACACATATGCACATCATAGGTAAATAACAATATAGCAACTGAGTTTTCATTTGGTTTATTTGTTTGCTTGGAATGTATGTGTGTCTGGACATGTCATTCACTAGGTGTGAAGGCCTCATTTTGGCATTCTCTCCTGTAAAAGGTGAACAGACAATAGTTTTGTTTCTTTTGGCACTTCAAAAGATGACTAATTTTAGCTCCAATAGTATAAAAGGTTGTCTTGGGGAACTAAAATAATGAAAGTTTTTTTTTTTTTTTTTATATAAACGCTTACCTCTGCAATTTTGTATATCCCGGCAGGTTTGCGAAGACAAAACGTTCCTCGGGGGTTTGCATAAAATTTCTTGGTCCTAGGATAGTACCAACTAGGAAGTGGATTAAGGGGGTGGTTTGGCAAAATTATGCTTTATATGTTGATCTTGTAATAATTATTGGTATGAAATTAAAGTAGTTTTAGTTTGTATGAGTTTGTAAGTGTATTGTTGTGTTTGCTCATTATTTAATGTAAATACCGTTGTGGTGTTATAGATCTTCATTTGAAGCAGTCCTAGATATGGTTTCTGCCAATTTAGATTAATTTGTATTTAAGCAGTCTGTCACCCATTGTTTTGTGGTTGGTGGTTTGTAACACATCTGGCACCAAAATAAAAAGAAGCTTCCACTGATCATTTTTGGCCTTGTTTATTGCTCCCGTTTGGATCCCACCTCCATGACTGCTCGACCAATGAAACTAAATAAATACAAAAACACACCAGGGACATGGAGGAAAAACAATGCAGGCAGGTTTAAATGGGGCAGACAAAAGAAGAATTAAGCAGTAGCATACATATGAACCAACGGTGAATATATAGCCTCCTGAGGAGAATTGATGAGTGAAGGAAGAAACTGTTGAGACTTATGAGCAGAGTGGAAGCAGCTGAGAGTACAATCAGAAAGAAGAGACAGAAGGAAACAAAGAGAATGAATGGCAGAACAGGAACTAAACACAGACCAGAAAATACTAACAAGAACTAGTTATAAGAACCAAGAGCCATTTGGAGACTAGGAGATTCAAATAATTTAGTTTTTTGATTTGTTTTAATTTTAGAAGGCTCAGAAGAAGATATAATTGGACATTGTTCTGTAATGACATCCAACGAATTACCAATAAAAGAAGAGGTTCTTATACAGATCAAGACTATATATGGCACATTTGGCAACAGCATAACAGTAACTTACCTTTAACTGAGACAAAATGCTGGGCAAGCACAGTTAGATGCCCTAAATGTAAGTGTGAAGAAATTGCAAGATGTTGTAAAAAGTCAGGACAAGTTATCTCTACATGCATGTTTAAAAACAGAAGTAAAGAATAACTGAAAAGAAAAAGGTTTACCATTTATCATACAGCAAAAGGTCACTCAAATTACTATAAACTAATAACCAAATTAATACCCACTTACACGTGTAAAGTGAAAATTAGGGCTGGAGAAAAACAACTTATGCTGACTAGCAAATATTCCAAGCAGTTTTCTGCCCTCCTCAGAATGAATGAATTACTGACCTTTTCACTGAAGCTGTGGTGTCGTCTTTACTGCCCAGGGTGGGACTTGTCACTGGTCGGAAGAGCATGCTCATCTAACCAAGACATCCTAGCAATATTTTACAGGTCTTTACCATAGAGTGTAAAAATAAGACATTATGATTACTCCCACGTTTTTTCTGATCTGATCAGTTCCCCCTATAGTTGATTTATTCTGGAGAGCAATATTATATACTGTGATTAAGATTTTTTTAACTTTAGATGTTACTATGAGTTTGAACAAATTTAATCAGGTACTAAAATAGTCATCAAACACCTAACTGTTGCTTATAGATGTTGACACCTTGACCTCAAAATCAGTATTCACACCCTCCCAAACCAAAGCAGAAAAACAAATCTGCCTTCAGCAAGTTCTCCTACTCTCTTTGTGCAAAGCCTATTAGTCAAAGCATGTATTTACTGCCTACATCTAACAAAGAAATCAGCTGCACTGAAAGAAAGCAGCACGTGGGTTAATGGCATCATCTTGTATCCAATTACAGGTTATCCAGTTAAACTGGATGGCTCATACTGTTGATGGAGATATCCCCTCTCGGTAAATAAAAATAGGGGGGGATCCTATCATTTGGCAGTGTTTAACAAACTGTTTATGTTTAATTATGATTTTAAATTACCAGTACTGAGCAGAGCCAATTCAATTATATGGTGAAGCTATTATTTAACAGACACAACAAAAGAACCTGCTTTTGTACATTTAAGTTAAAACTGTAACTTTAGGTATGTGCATAAAGAACAGTGAACCTAATCTTTACTGTTATTTGTTCCAATGACCCAGTTCCTTTCCACTCTACAGAGAAGAGAGTAAATGTGAGTCAATAATAAGGTCACAGGAAACGAGAAAACAGACCTAGTCTGTTGGTCTGATTGAGTTAACAATATGACGCCTTCTTCAGGGTTCCAGCGGCTTATGAAGGATCCTCTTGATTAGCCCAGATGATCTTCAGGTGTGGCTGCATCTGCCTGTCACACCCTGCAGGAGGAGGTGAGAGAGAAACCACACACACACGCTCAACAACACAAACCTGTGCTCAGCTCTGTGGCATGACATCACCCCCCCAGCCCCTCCTGGGGGCTGTCCGAAGGTAGACAGGATGGAAGCCTCATACTCAGAGATGAGGGTCAGGTCAAGGATGAAACTGCACACGAATCTTCATACCCTTCCCTATCCACGAGGTACTGCATTCCACGTCCCCTTCAGCAAGAGTCCACAATGCGATGAACGTCAAATGCAGGATGGCCATTGATTTCCCGGGCAGGTGGAGGGGGTCTGGCTGGAGGGCACAAAGAGCTGGCTTGAACTGACTTGATTTGAGAGACATGGAAATTAGGATGCACAATGAGGTGAGAAGGTAGTTTGAGGTGGACGGAGGTAAGACTGATGATGGATTCAATTTTGAATTGGCCAAGGAATATGGGTGCCAGTTTTTTGGAGTCAACTTTCAGAGGAAAGTTCTTTGATGACAGCCACACCTCCTGTCCAGGGAAGTAAATGGGAGCCGGGATTCTCCTCATGTCGCATATTTCTTGTTTTGATGAGATGAACCTTGGAGGGCTGTTTTGATTTGATTCCAGACTCGATGACAACGGAGTAGATGGCTGCTGACAGAAGGCAGGACAAATTCTGGGACGGATGATGGTAGGAGTGATGGTTGATAACCTAAGGCAGACTCAAATGGAGACAGACCAGATGCTTCAGAGATATGAGAATTATGGGCATACTCAGCCCAAATAGGATGATGACTCCAGAACGTGGGATTATTGATGCAGAGACATTTGAGTATGTTTTCCATTTCCTGATTTAAATGTTTACACTGACCATTAGTTTGAGGGTGAAAACCAGAGGAGAGCTTGGACTGTGCACCGAGGGCTGAGTAGGAGTCCTTCCAGACTCGAGAGATGAACTGGGGTTCTCAATCAGAAACTGTCTCACTAAGGAGTCCATGGATCCTGAAAACATGGTTAATGAGCAGTTTGGCGGTAATAGCAGCTGTTGGGAGTTTGGTGAGAGCAATTAAGTGACAGGCTTTGGAAAAATTATGAAAAGTATGACTGTTTTTTTGTTGGATAGTGACAAACCTGTAACAAAGTCCAGGGCGATGTGAGACCAAGGCCGACTAGGGACGGAGAGAGGTTGCAACAGACCGGCAGGAGCTCTATGGGAGTTTTTGTTGTGAGCACATGCGGAACAGGCTGCACATACTCAACCACATCCTTATTTAGTTTGGGCCACCAGAAATAACGTTGGATGAAGGCAATGGTACAAATGGAACCTGGGTGACCTCAGACAGGAACCATGGCAAGATGGGCTCCAGGCGACTATTGGTGATTCAGCCCAATTAATGTGTGGGTTGTGAGTTTTGAGCCACAGGTGTCCCAAAATTACATGAACATCTCTACTGGAAAAAATAAAGAAAAAAATTTGTTCATGATGATTACCTGAAGTAATAAAGCGTAAAGGTTGGGTCTGTTGATAAAACGGTTTCCAGAGCCTGCCCATCACTTCCTCATCACCTCTCTTCCCTGCTCCAGTGTGTACAGTGAGACCTGCACAAATCACCACTCTCACTTCTGAGGATATTCTACATCACTTCATCTAACTCACGCCAGAATTTCTCCTCATCTCACATCCTACCTGTGGGGCATAACCACTAACAACATTGAACATCACACCTTCAATTTCTAGCTTCAGACCCATCACCATATCTTACATTATTTTTACCTCCAGAACATCTCTGACAAACTTCTCCTTCAAGACAACATCAAAACCATTTATTTTCCAATCCACACCATGGTAGAACAGCTCTCTGTCAGCCAAATTTATGGCCTTTCCTTTCATAATCCCAACATTCAAAGTCCCTATTCTCAGTCCTAGTCTCTTGCCCTTTTTCTTTTGTCTGTCAGTCACCAGCACCAATGGGGGGCATTGTTAACCAGGTCCTCGACTGATCCAGAATTGAGATCATGTTCTTGACTGGTAGATGGTAGATGTGGCAAATGTTTTATGTCGAATGCCCTTCCTGACACAAGCCTCTGAATTTATCCAGGCTTGGGACCGGCACAAATAGGACATAGGAAACTGCCCCCCTTTGAGGCTGTTTTTAGATATACAGGAGTTGGACAATGAAACTGAAACACCTGGTTTTAGACCACAATCATTTATGACTATGGTGTAGGGCCTCCTTTTGCGGCCAATACAGCATCAATTTGTCTTGGGAATGACATATACAAGTCCTGCACAGTGGTCAGAGGGATTTTAAGCCATTCTTCTTGCAGGATAGTGGCCAGGTCACTACGTGATACTGGTGGAGGAAAACGTTTCCTGACTCGCTCCTCCAAAACACCCCAAAGTGGCTCAATAATATTTAGATCTGGTGACTGTGCGGGCCATCATCCACGGTGCAATAAAAGGGAGGACTGCCAGCATATCAGCGGCTGACTGTTTTGCCCCAGTGGTATTACAACCGGCTCTCCTCGAATCTCACGTTTTAGTGTTCTTGTCAAGCCAAGCTCTCAATAACCTTTTGAGGTTATTGAGAGCAGGTTATGCAGGTATTGCTCTATGCTTCGCTAATTTGGTTTAGAAGAATCCGCAGCCACCAGAGGCGCTGCAGAGGCCACGGCCGCCCGACCTCTTCCTCAGGTGCGTGATGTCACTTCCCCTAATCTTGAAAAATTTTCTGGTGAGTTAGGAAATTGTGGTGGTTTCCTTTTATAGTGTGCATTGGTGTATAACCGTTCCCCTCATGCCTTTCCCCATGATGCTAGGATTTCATTTGTTTTAGGGCTTTTGACCGGTAAAGCGCTCCGTTGGGTGGAGTCGCGCTTCACCAACCCCACACATTTTGGTTGTAATTTCAATCAGTTTGTCGCAGAGTTCAAGCAGGTTTTCAGACCGCTGTTGCCCGCCGAGTGTGGGTCATGAAACAACGTAACCGACCCCTGGCTGAGTTTACTATAGATTTTCGCACTGCAGCGGCAGCCTCTGGCTGGAATGAGAGTTCATTAAAGACAGCCTTTTTCCATGCTCTGGATGAGACTTTAAAAGATGAGTTGGCCTTAGTAGATGAGCCGGAGGAGCTCAACAAATATATAGCCTTGGCGATCCGTTTGGACACCAGGATGAGAGAAAGGAGGCGCACCCGTGTAGAGCGGGTCGTACAAAGAACCATGCAATCCTCCCCACCACGCTCCTCCGCTGTTCCCACAGCCACTAACTATTACTGACCCTGAGCCCATGCAGTTGGGTAGGGCGTGGCTGTCTCCTGACGAATGGTAGCGCCGTCGTGAGGCTCACCAGTGTTTTTACTGTGGTTCTTCCACTCATGTGGTCTGACTTTGTCCTGCTCGGCCAAAAGAGGGGGGCCGGCGGTAATAGGGGGGCAACCGGGGGGCCGGAACTTACATCTTAAGGCCCCTAGATTTACGTTACCTGCCAAGCTAATATTAGATCAGGACTCTGTGCCTTTAACGGCCCTGTTGAATTCAGGCAGTGATTTGAACCTGATAGATCAGACCTTAGTTACCCAGATTCACTTAGAAGTAGAGCAGTTGCCCACGCCACGCATGGTCCTGGCTCTGGATGGGCAGGCATTGCACAGAATCACCCACTGTATTAAGCCTTTAGAGTTAGTTTTATCTGGAAACCATAGAGAACTCATCTCCCTACACGTTTTCCCGGTCTCACAAAGCGCCCTTGTCCTGGGTTTCCCCTGGTTGCAGGAACACAATCCCCACCTAAACTGGGCTGAACTCAGCCTGTCAACCTGTTTAAGATCAGCTGTTACCCCTAGAACTAACCCTGCAGAGAACGTAGCTATTGAACCAGCAGATTTAGCCTGGGTTCCACCCGAATACCATGACCTTTGACAGGTTTTTAGTAAGACCCGAGCATTCTCGTTGCCTAGTCACCGCCCTTACAACTGTGCTATTGAGCTTTTGTCCGGGGCCCCGTTACCCAAAAGTCGTTTATTTAGAATCTCTCAGCCTGAACAATTAGTGATGGAGAAATACATAGCTGACTCCCTAGCTGCTGGAATCATTCGCCCCTCGTCTTCACCTCTGGGGACAGGGTTCTTCTTTATAGGGAAAAAGGATGGCAGTCTCCAGCCATGTATTGATTATAGAGGCCTAAATGCCATGACAGTTAAAAACAAATACCCATTACCGTTACACTCCTCAGCCTTCGAACTTGTACAGGATGCCACCATCTTCACCAAACTAGATCTTAGAAATGCCTATCACCTTGTACGTATTCACCTGGGAGATGAGTGGAAGACCGCCTTCAAGATGCCAGTGGGACACTTTGAGTACCTGGTTATGCCATTCGGTTTATGCAATGCCCCGGCGGTCTTGGTGAATGACGTTTTAAGAGACTATTTGAAAACCTTTGTTTTCGTTTATTTTGATGACATTTTAATTTACTCCAGGAACCTGCCTGATCACCACCGGCATGTCCGCCTGGTTCTCCAATGTCTGCTGGAGAATCAACTTTTCATGAAGGCTGAGAAGGGTGACTTTCATCAGGCATCCATCAGCTTCTTGGGGCTAATTCTCAAGGGTGGACAGGTTCACGTTGATCTAGAGAAGATCAGAGCTGTCTTGGACTGGCCTAGACCTGATTCAAGGAAACAACTGCAGCGAATCATCGGCTTTTCTAACTTCTACCGACGCTTCATACGGAACTACAGCCAGGTGGCCAGACCTTTAACCGCCCTCACTTCGTCCAAGGTACTGTACATCTGGACCACGGAGACTGACGCAGCCTTCTCCAGACTGAAGAACCAATTCTCCCAGGCCCCCGTGCTCATCCACCCAGACACCAGTAAGCAGTTTGTTGTGGAGGTGGACGCCTCGGACACCGGAGCAGGGGCGGTACTCTCCCAGCGATCGGACCTGGATGGGAGATTCCATCCTTGTGCCTTTTTCTCCCGCCGCCTGTCTGCGGCTGAACAGAACTACGACGTGGGCGACAGAGAGTTGTTGGCCATCAAGCTGGAGCTGGAGGAATGGCGTCACTGGCTGGAGGGCGCTGAACATCCTGTACTGGTATGGACATACCACAAAAACTTGTCTTTCATCCAGTCAGCCAAACGTCTTAACTCATGTCAGTCACGTTGGTCGTTGTTTTTCTCCCATTTGAATTTGTCTATTTCTTTGAGGCCCGGATCTAAGAACACCAAGCCTGACGCACTCTCACGTCAGTTTGATCATGATGATTCAGAGAAAGAAATAGTTCCTATTCTACCCCCCCCAGCTGTACTGTCGGTGCATTAACCTGGGAGATAGAGGAGAGCATGCGGCGAACCCTTTCTGATGACCTGGGGCCTGATAATGGACCAGTGGGCTGCCTCTATGTTCGTGTTTCCGTACGATCCCATCTGATTGGCTGGTTCCATTCGGCCAGATTTGCCACTCATCCTGGGGTCAGCCGAACTATAGCCTCAATCACCAGGAGGTACTGGTGGCCTACCTTGCACCGAGACGTGAGGGACTACATTGCTGCTTGTGTGTCTTGCGCCAGGAATAAGACCCCCAACCGACCTCCAGCGGGCTTATTACAGCTGCTGAGTACCCCTTCACGGCCCTGGTCCCACATCGCCATAGATTTCGTGACAGGCCTATCATGTTCTGGTGGCATGACCGCCATCCTTACCATCATTGATCGCTTCTCAAAGGCTTGTCACCTCATCCCGCTACGAAAGCTGCCTTCTGCCCTCCCAACGGCAAAACTGCTGGTCAAGCATATGTTCCGGCTAAACGGCATCCCTCAAGAGATCTTATCTGACCAAGGTCCCCAGTTTACCGCCCGGGTTTGGAAGGAGTTTTGTGCCGCCCTTGGGGCAAAGGTCTTGCTGACCTCCAGCTACCATCCCCAGTCTAATGGTCAGGTGGAGCGGTTGAATCAGGAACTGGAGTCGGCCTTAAGGTGCGTCACGTCATCAGACCCCACCGAGTTGAGCACCTTTCAACCGTGGGTGGAGTACTCCCACAACTCTCACATCTTGGCTGCTACAGGCTGTACCCCTTTTGAAGCTTCCTTGGGGTACCAGCCGCCCTTGTTTCCTGCCGACAATGAAGAGGCGACCGTACCTACAGTCCAGCACCACATCCGCAGATGCAAGCGTATGTGGTCTTCCACCACCGGGGCACTCCAGAGGTCTGCCGCCCTCAATAAATGCTATACTGATCTGCAACGTGTGCCGGCTCCCACCTACCGCCCGGGTCCGCACGTGACGTCCCACTCAGGTCTTTGTCAAAGAAACTGTCTCCCAGGTTTATAGGTCCTTATGTCATCCATTCTGTTATCAGTCCCTCCACTGTTCGTCTACGCCTGCCTTCCAGTTTCCGCATTCACCCTGTATTCCATGCCTCTCTGATTAAGCCTGTCCATGCCAGTACGCTCTGCCCTCCGGCCGAACCCCCTCCGCCCACCTGGGACATCCAGGGCCACCCTGCTTATTCGGCTCGCCGGATCCTGGCCTCCCGTCGAAGAGGTCGTGGGTGGCAGAACCTCGTCGACTGGGAGGGATACGGTCCGGAGTGCTGGGTTCCTTCATATTGGACCCTGCCCTCATCCGGGATTTCCTTGTCTCCCAGCGGGTTCTGCATGGGCCGCCGGGTGGCAGCCGTTGAGGAGGAGGTGGTGTCAGGATCTGAACTGCTGATCATGCCAGTAACCAGTTTTCTCACTAGGTGTCGCAGGAGTCCTGAGATCTGGAGGCTGACAGGTGAGGCCTATCTGGTCATCAGCCATGGTGCAATAAAAGGGAGGACAGCTAGCATATCAGTGGCTGACTGTTTCGCCCCAGTGGTATTACAACCGGCTCTCCTCGAATCTCACGTTTTAAAGTGTTCTTGTCAAGCCACGCTCTCAGTATCCTTTGCCTCTCTTATGCAGGTATTGCTCTATGCTTCGCTACTTTGGTTTAGAAGAATCTCTGGAATTCCCATGTACCGGTAACTTCACTGGACATCTTACCTGGCTGGCAGTCCGAACGGATCAGTGTACCGCTCCAGCCGCGAATGCTGTGCACCCCTCCTCAAAGGATTATTTCCCTGGCTCCTGCAAGAGCAAGAAGAAGACTTACACGGCAAACAGGTCTCTGCCTCCTCCCCCTCCTCTTCTTCCTCCCCCCGGTCATCCTGGTCGTGTTCACCTTCCTTGTTGTACTAGTCCTCATTCTAATGCTGCTCTTCTTCCTCCACCTTATTTCCTCCTCCTTCTCCTCCTCCTGCTGCTCCTTGTCGGCGTCCTGGTCATCCTCATCCTTCTCTTTCTCTTTCCCCTTCTCCTTCACCCCCTTGCACTTCTCTTCGTCGTTCCATTCGTCCTTGTCATCTTCCTGCTCATCTTTCCCTTCCTTCTCCTCCTCTTGCTGCTACACCTCGTCGTAACCGGTTGTCCTTGTCCATATCCCCATCCTTCTCCTATTCCTCCTTGCATTCCTGTTTGTTGTCCTGGCTGTCCTTGACTTCCTTGCACTAATTTTTCTCCCTGTTCTTCTTCTTCTTCTCCACCACCACCTCCTCCTCCTGGTACCCCTCGACATTGCGAGCCATGCTCGCAGTGCTTGTGCGTGTCCTCTTCCTTATCTTTCTTCTATCCCTTCTTGTACATCTCGCCATCCCAGTCCTCGTCCTCGTTGTGGTTATCGTAGACATCCTTTTCCTTCTCTTTCACCCACACCTCCTCATAACCCTCCTCGTCCCAGTTGTCTTCGGCATCCTCGTCCTGATTATAGACATCCTCCTCCTCTGTCTTCTTCTCCTTTTACCCCTCCCCTTTGTTCTGTTTATCCGTATCCTCCCGTTCACCTTCCCCATCCACCTCCCACGGCATGCGTGTACCTGGACCGCGAGGCTTACTCGAACGTGGCGAAAGAAGAGATGGAGCTCAACGAAAATAGAGGAGAAGGATGAACCAAAAGGGCAAGGGACTATGTAGGTGAAGGCTATGGCAGAGGTCAAGGCGAAGAACGAAGGGAACACAAGGAGGATGATGATGATGATGATAGAAATAGAGATGATAACCATGATGATTGTGGTGGTGTTGGTGGAGGAGGTGGTGACTGCCACCACCATTCCAACCTTATCCTAGCTATCACGTTACACATCCACAGAGCCACGACACCAAGTTGAGGTCCTGTCTGCAGCTTGTCTCTCTGGGATAAATAAATAGCCATTTTCGCTTCTGCCAATAAAAAATTTAAAATCCGAGTCTGAAAACTGGTGGCCTTACCATAATAAACACCATAAAAAAAAAACCGAATTGATCAAACACACTCCGTAAAGGCTGAAAACTCTTGCTAAACATTGTAAAAACTCTCAGTCTTGCAACTCAATCAAAACATGAAACACGCTCTCAGACATACTGCAAAAAGGACGCTCATTTAAAACCGCAGGTTTTATGACTGATAAAAATGAATTGGTTGCAATGGCGCCGTGAAGAATCCGCCACTGAAGATCACCAGTTCGTTATCTTATTGGAGGTTTATAAAGCGTTCTCCACTGTGATTTTTGTCCCTTGAATTTTCCTGTCCACACGCTGACTGCTCTCGTGCACAGAGTTCTTTTATTCAAGATTTTAACACAGCATTTGTACACCACTATTTGACCGGCGGTGCACAAATCCATCTCTAGATCTGTCTTGCGCAGCTGGGGACCGCTGCCTTCCTCAAAGTCCGGGTCCAAAAAGACCTTCGGGAATCGGTCGAACGGGTCAGGCAGCCATACCCCTCGAAGCGCATCTTCAGAAAGTGCCTTTCCCTGGCCGTCTTCTTGTCTTTTAGCAGATCCAGGAAACGCCAAACCATCCTGGCGGACCTGATCTTTAGCAGGGAACTCACTTGCTCGGTGTCAGCGAAGTCTGGCGCCGCCACCGCCACCAGCTTTCCTACGGTCACTGTCTTGGACCTCTACAGCACCTCTGAGAGGCCAGGGACCGTACTCCCACTGAAGTCCAGTCTCGCTCCATGGATTTTCGGTTCTGCTAAAAGCCAATACAGAGAATTATGCATTTTTGACTTGCGCAGTTTAAAAAAAACACACGATTTAGAAACACTTTGATAAAAACGAGGCAGCCCTTTTAACTGTAAAAACCTAAAATCGGTCAAAAACAGAGCAGCATTCACCCCCAGACCATTAACATGTCTGAAAATGCAGGCCACGTCCCTCCACACAGTATCTGGAGACCCTAGTAAATACTTCTGTAAAAAACGAATACGGAATGAGGCCGTCTTACTGGTCAGGTGGACGAGGCCCTGTCCCCCATCTTCTCTTGGTAAAAACAAAACAGACTGCGGCACCCAATGTAGACCGCCCCAAAAGAAGTCCACTATCACAGGCTGGATTTTTTTTACCAGCAGGTCAGGTGGCGGAGCTAAAACAGACAGTTTATGCCACAACTGGGATGCAACCAAGTTATTCAAAACCAGGATTCTGCCTCTGTAGGACATGTGGGAGTGAAGCCAATTTCCACTTTTCTAGCTTGCTGTTCACTCTCTGTTCAACAGTTTCCCAGTTTTTTTTTCCACAGTGGCCTTGTCCACTAAATAAATACCAAGGAACTTAAAATCGTCCATTCTCCATTGGGGGTTTTGGGGGAGAACTGGAAGCCCTTCAGGCCTCCCACCTACACCAAGGGCCTCACTTTTTGTCCAGTTCACCTTGGCTGCCGATAAAACTTGTCAACAACTTCATATAATTTAAGTTACATCTTTTTGATCATTCAAAAAAACCAACAATATCATCGGCATATGCAGATAAAACTACATTACTGTTAAAAGCAGGTAAAACAAAACCATGAACACATGAATGAATTTTCTGGAGGAGGGGTTCCAGGGGGAGCGCGTAGATCATTCCTGAGAGCGCACAGCCACCTCTAAAAGGAGCACACAGACTACCATTGATTTTCAGCAAACTCTCAATGTTACTGTACAATACCTGGATCTTGGCAATAAAACCAGCGCCGAACCAGAACCTCTCGATGGTGTTGGGACCCACAGCCATGGATTTCAACATTAAACTCCGGTACGGACTTTGGTATGGACAAACTTTACTTGAAGGGTGATTTTAAACAAAAGATTGATCATAACGGGCCCTCCGTGCTTATGCATTTTAACCCTGTTATAACTGAGGTAACGGCGTTCCCAAAAGACATGGCCAGCCGTTGCAGTCCAGAATCAACCCTGTAAATCTATCAAACAAGGTATGAAGATGGTAAATAATTTCCAACACCCTATATTATGTTTTAGTCTTTTCCTTTCTTGTGGTTTTGGACTTCAGAAATTAAGGTTTAAAAGCAGTATTATTATGGTGTGAAAATTACTACATGACTTTTGTTTTTGTTTTATTTTTTCTCTTTAAAACATTTTATTAGTGTTAGTCTCTGCCCAAACTTGCCTCACTCCTGTCCAAACACTAACCTCTGAACCAAAATGAGCTGTTGAACTCTGCCTACCTACAGGACCCCAGTCACTCTTTTCACATGGCTGAGGACTGATGTTTAGCCCAAAAGACTGTGGACTTCATCCCATTCTTCGGAACTAAAAGGGGGGATGTTGGGACCCACAGCCATGGATTTCAACATTAAACTCTGGTACCGACTTTTCTGGTACTTTCAAAATAAAGTGCATTAACCTTCTTCCGGCACAGCCAGGAAACGGGATATCTGCGGACTTCCTGTGATGTCACTACCCAAATAAAAGCACAGCTGTTACTACATCCGCCCTCTTCCACACGGCCTTCCAGAGGGACCGGATAGGGGAGAAAAGCGCGCTAATGTCTCTTTGCTGGCCAACAGACATAAACTCTCCAACTGGATCCAAGGAAGCCATACGATCATCGATCATATGCAAAGATAAGTACGAATGAAATACTGTCTGTGTATCCGGTATTTTCATTCATGAACGGGGACATTAAGGTGTAAGA
>JAHUTJ010001563.1:0-17525 GCA_036250325.1 Characodon lateralis
CAAGGCTGACGGAAAATTAAGAGTCAGCCTAACCCAAATAATTATTGTTTTTCTGAATCTGGCTCCCCTGCACGGCCTTGATGGCTGGCTATCTTCAACTTCTCCTGGAAGTTATGTAAACATGATGCTCTGCTCCCTCTGACCCCTCCCTTCCCTGAGGACATCTGTGGACCTGCTCAGAACTTTGTGGCGGGTTGATGAACATTCCAACGTACCATCAAGGACAATGGCCTCTGTGACAGTGCTTCATGGACTTACTTGCACACACTCACTTGCACACACACACATGCTCAAGATAAACATATGCACTCCCTCACACCACCTTCACCGTTCCCGGCATGATGTTGTTTTTTGAACTTGTTGCTTCTTCGTGGTGAGGTTTTTTGCAATCTCAAACTGTATCCTGCTAAGGATAAAGTGTGAAATATGATTTTTTTCCTTCTACTTACCTAATGTGGCCTCTTTTCTCATCTAGCAAGGGCAGCGCCTGTGAATGGGCAGCAAAGCCTCGGTGACCCTTCCCACCCTTGTCTTGTGTCATGATGTCTGTTTGGATGAGTTGTATTGGAATTCTAATTTCCCCTTGGGGATCAATAAAGTATCTTTGAATTGCATTGAATTGAATAATTTTATTACCATGGGAGTTATGCCTTCAAAAATGTATGAATTTATAATGTTTTTGCATCAATTCTTGCCATGCCAGAGTACTTTTACATTCAGGCTGTGATACTTTTTGACATTTATGTAAAAAACAATGTTGTTGTTGTTTTAAATTAACAATGAAATAGTCATTTTAAAAAGTATTGTTTTTTCTTTTATTTTCTTGAAGTTACAAAAATTACTGACATTTATTGCGAGTTTGTGGAATATTGACATTTCTACTTGAACTGCTAGCAATAGCCAAAGTATGCAGAATCAGTTCAGTTACTGTTGAAATTACAATTTAAGAGATGCTCATAAGCTACTGTAAAATAAAATAACTTTTACTGTAATTCCATTACAGGTTTCCTTTAATTTATGACATTTTTTAATGTCATGAATTACAGTTAAATAGTAATAAAATTAGAGTAAAATTGTAATAGGATTACAGTAAAATTGTGATAAAATTACAATAAAACTGTAATTAAATTACAGTTAGGTTACTGTAAAGATTACAGTAACTGGCTGGCAAACTTGCTACTGTACGTTTTACAGTTATTTTTTATTTTTTTACATTGTGAACTATTGAGCAACTGAAGTTGTACATCAAGGAAGAATGGGAAGGAACTCCACCTACAAAGCTTCACTAATTAGTGTCCTCCCAAATGCTTATCAATTGTTGTTAAATGAAAAGGTGATGTCCCAGTTTTTTTTTTTCCGAACATGTTAGAAGCTTCAAATTCAAAATGAGTGAATATTTGCAAAAAAAAAAACAACAAAGTTTATCAGTTTGAATATTAAATATCTTGTCTTTTTTGTCTACTCAGTTGCATATAGGTTGAACAGGATTTGCAAATCGTATTATTTGTTTTATTTATTTTTTGTTTTCATTTTACACAATGTCCCAACTTCATCGGAATTGTATACCTTCATCATAGACAGGATACAATCCAAAATAAAGCAACAATGTTTTTGCTAACTCTCTTCACCTCTTTTGACTTTGCAGCTTGACATTCACATGACTGCTGCACTGAGCCTTTTTTACGTGCACTCAACCAAACTGTACATGCATGGCTTGAACTGTGAATAGATAAGACATATTTTTATGAACCCTTCTACCTATAGACAGTACACCTTCTGTTAAAAGTATCTCATAACCTGGATCTTATATAATTTATGCCCTATCCAAGTAAAAGAAAAACATGAATGCTTCTGTAAATGCATCTCCCTAAAGAGACAGCCATGCAGACCTACCTGACCTGCTTACTCTCTTGATTGTGTATTTCTATTTTACTGCAACCTGACCTCTCTCTGTAAAAAGGCTCCTGCTGCTAGTATTGTAGAAGCTAGAAAAACATTTCACTTTAAAATCGATAACAGTAAATATAAGAAAAGGTGTTATGGTTTAAAAAAATGTTCAGCTCAAATTCTTTGAACTGATCCATTTCAGATTTTATTTAGTTCAGGATCCAGACACCAGTACACCTTTGCCATGGAATATTTATAATAAAAGATTAATTCAATGACTTGTAAAAATGTTTTATATTCATGACTATTTTAAAAGTCAACGTTCAACAAAAAGAAAAATTGTATGTGGAATTGCAGTCACACCTCATGATACTCTAGCCATGTGCTATGCTAATTCAAATTGTAATGGAGAAAATCCAAATTCTTGCTAAGTCTGATTTACAATTATATTTTAGAACTAGAACAGTTAATCAATGCATCATTTTAACAAAAGACAGAGAAGATCACTTATGAAGGTGGTAAACCAAACAAAGCAAAAGAAAAACAATCCTCCAGGACTCACTTTTCACATCAAACTGCAACCGTTTTAAAACTTTCAATTAATTTTCTCTTCAACCAAAAAAACATTTGTATATAGGAAGGTAGAAAAAGGAGTGCATCCCTTAATAATTTAGTGAGTCTTAAAAAGGAAATTTTTGCATGTTGGCCTGTGATCTTACAGAGCTTGAAGCTATAAATGCCTTTGTAGTGGTGCCAGTGACAAGACAGCCACAAGTGGCAGCATCTCAGCACGCACATCTATGCATGCACACAACAGCTCTGGTGTAAGGCAGTGTTAATCATCACACTTAACATTACAGCTCTGTATATCACAGAGACATCACAGAAACACAAAGGTGAGCTTTTATTAACATTAAGGCAGACTGTAAGTTGATCTGAGTGGCGGGACATTATCATAAATGCAGTCACTGAGTTAAAAATAAAGCATTTCAGCTAATTTACCTTTATGTCACACATGATTGATTTTTTTTTTATAAAACAGGGCACTTTTTCACATTTATGTACTGTTAAAAAGGGCTGGAAACCTAAAACATTTTTAGATGTCATTAGACCAGTCATCACAATCCTGACTTAGACATATTAGTACACTGATCTCACAGAATTGAATAGGAAATTTCAGTGATTTAAAGCTTTAAAATGAGGGGTTTGAATTTTCATTAGTAGAGTTAGTTATTACCTGCACTACATTACTCCTTTTAATCCTGTGTGGATAAAGAGAAAAAAGGTGACAGTATCTCATCTAGGTAACAGCTAAAAGAACAGAGCCAAGACCAAAAGGGATTTGTGCCACCTAAAAATAAGGCACATTTCAGAAATGGATGTTTTATTAGGCTATTTACCACCGCCATGTTAGCAGTAGACTGTCAAATAAGACTTCTTGGTTATTTGCAATGAACATCATGGTTATCCACAGTTTATCACATTAATCTTTACATATATAAAACAGAACGTCTCATGAGGTTCCAGCCACAATAACTATCTATTTAAAAAAAACTAATGTGGTGGGGAATCTTATATTAGAGATTTAAATTAACACTAGGTCACCACTTTTCACACTTCCTAAGTTACACACCATACTAATACTCTGGTTGAATAGGTGGAGGACTGACAACAATTTCATTGTAAATATCAATTGAGTTTTACTTGGAAAAAGTTACTAGCATGCTGCTGGATCGTAACTTGGTTGAAAACAGAGCTTCAAATTCAAGAAACAGTATTAGAAAAGAGTATTAGATGTAAAATATTGGCATAGGCAATAGGCAAAAATTATTCAGGGAAACATGCATGGAGTCTAAAAGAGTGAAGGCATTCTCCATGGGCATTGTGAACTGAAGCATTGTCCTGTTGAAAGACCCAGTCATCACCACATAAATGAAGACCCTCATTTAAATCTGATGCTCCAGATAGATTGCTCCAATTTGATGGCCTTGCATAACCTGGGGCTCTATTCTTCCAGTGAAGTGAAAAGCTCCCTGAATAGTGATGAGTCTTCTTCATTGGGTTGTGCAGAAAAGATCTCCAGTGGAATCTCGAAAAAAAACCCTGACAGGGGCATCTCATGACAGAAACATTGGAAGCTATCAGGAACATCTAGATCAGTGTTTTTCCCCTGTCCTCAAGGAACACTGACCAGCATGTTTTAGACATTTATCTGCTTGAACACACCAGTGATTGCAGTTCAGCAAAAGCCTATTCAACAGTCATCAATTGAAATCAGGTGTGGTAAAGACAGGTAAGATGGAAAAAAAGCAGGACAGTGTGCCTCGAGGACCAAGGTTGAAAAACACTGATCTAGGTCATCCTTTTTTTCTCGTCAGAGTATAAAACTTTCTTCAACATTTTAGTGTCCCATGTTTGGTGCTTGCAAAGTCCTTATAGGTGCATTTTGGTGTGATTGGACACATGGCCTTTTAAGACATTTTACATACGTGAACTTTTAACATCTATTATTGCAGATGGCCTCTTATGATTATTGGGCTGCAGTCAGCATCAGTAAGAGCCTTAATCTAAGTCGTGAATCAGCCTATGTCTTCATAGACATAGACTTTGCGTAGATCGAATTTTTGGAGGTCTATCGTTTGACTTTTTTGTCCTACAACCACCAAGATCTTTTGAAACATAAAAAATTACTGTCAGCCTGTGTCCAGACTTTGCAGCTATGGCACATTGTGAGAGGCCTTGTTTGCAATGCACCAATAATTTAACTATTCTATTTTTCTCTTGCTCATCTTTATGTTTTTATTTTTAAAGCTCTGCTTGCACACTGGTCATAATCTATCTGAATAAAAAGCAAATACAATTTCTTCCCTAGTTTTTATTTTATTTTTTATTTTGCTTAAGGATCAAATACTAACATGTCACTTGTTTAAATGTTTTAAAAACAGAATTTTGATGAACTACAATATTTTTTGCACTTTATGGCAACAGAAATCTATATCCATCTGTTCAGCATTCTGACGAACGACTGGCACAGCATTATAAACTGTGCTTTATCCATGCAGGGGTTGTTAAGGGAGGCATCCACCGTAGCTACGTTTTACCTCTCCATAGAACCCTAATACAAAAATTCTTAACTATACCTTTACAAGCTAAAGATTTTAACCAAATACCACAAGTTTAGATTTTATTTATTAGCTTTCAGATTCTAAAATTAATCCAGAAAATGTATGTTTAAATGTAGTTTAAATTTAATTTGTGTTTTCCAGAGTTCATTACTGACTAAATGTTTTCACATCATGAAACCTTTGCTTTTTTGATTTCCTGTACAGACAATGTTATAGCAAGTTCTGACATTGCAAACAACGACTGACAAAGAAAAACATGTTTGGCAAGCTGGTTTAAAAACAGCTGTTACAGTATCATCCTCCCTCTTACCGCTGAAAATACTCCATCTCCGTTACAGAATTCCATTCCTGCTGCAGGACATCCATCTGCACAGGATTATCAGATTAGTAGCTGGAGATTTGGGTTCCCTGACAGGGCTTGGATATGTGTTTTGGTTTGTGTGTGGGTGAATTGGGGGCGATTAGCTTGTGGTTCTGTATGGAAGAGAGAGGGCATCTCCAGAAACACTCTGTCTCCGCCTGTAGTTCAGTGCTGCCACATCACTGCCGACACCAAAGCCGCCTGCCTTACATCTTTCACATCCTTCTGTCTCCGCCACTCATTGCTGACTTGGTAATCTTGTCCTTGCTAGCTCAATCAATTCCTCACAAACATACACATTTACACTAACATATGTACACACCCCATTCCATCTCCCAGTGGTAAATTACAGCTGGCATGGAGGTCGTCTCACTCCAGCTGGCTGATAGACTGCAGATTCCTGAGCAGAAAACATGCAGAGCTGCTCAGGGACAGTCTGCTGGGTGGTCACTGCATAGTCATGGTAAATAAGTATCCAGTATGCCTTATGCACATTTGTGTTGGTATATATATCATTTTCTACACTATCATGTCCATATTTAAATGATAGCATCAGACAATTGCTCTACTGGATTCTGGAGAGTGTGGAGAACACTTGAGTACAGTGACTGCCACCTTCAAGAAACCAGATTCAGATTGTTTGAGCTTTGTAACATGGTGCTCGGTTGTCATTAATGGTGCACCAATTGCATTTTCTGGCCGATCACCAATTACAATCTTTAAAAAGCCTGACCTGCCAATTCCAATTTTCTTTATAAGTGACATTGTCAGGTGTCATGAGGTCACAACACACCTTCAATGTTGCAATCTTATGTTGTCAACAGTTGAGAACCATGCATGTGCAGACGTGACCTAGTGTCAGGTTCTGTCAGTCAGCCCTCTCTCACAGCAAAGCAAAAGGGAACAGTGGGTGATTTTCAGACCTTCGCAGAGGTAGATAAGATTGGTGGATAAGATCAGTTTCACATGTAAGTATTGGCCGATCATCCGTAATTAAGGAAATCGGGGCCAATCAATTGCCTGGTCGATAAATAGGACTTCACTCCTAGTTATCATGCTAGAAATAGCCATCAAAAGATGGGTACACTGTGATTATAAAGGTGTGGACATAGCCAGCAACAATACTTAGGTAAGATGTGATGCAAAAATGATGCACAGTTGGTGTTAACGGGTCCAAAGTATGGTAAAAAAAATACCTCCCACACCATTATATCACTAGCAGCAATGTGAACCTTATGCACAAAGCAGGAAGCATCCATGCTTTAATGCTGTTTACATGGAATTCTGACTCTACCATCTGAATGTTGCCGATGATATCAAGATTTAGACCAGACAACATTTTTACAATCTCTACTAGTACAATTTCAGTGAGTCTTCTTCAAGTTCTAGCGTCAATTAGAGCGGGGCAATAAAACGATCTTATTGAGAGAGAAAATGACAATGATAAAGGTAGGCTTTAAAATTCACTAACATAAAGAATACATGTAACTTATCAGGCAGTAAGGGGTGTCACCACTGTTTAAAGTTTCTACAGGACAGAGAAGAGATTGCAACCTGTAGTGTAAACTTGATTTGCTTAGTTTTTGCTGGTATACTCAAACATATATCTACAGCAAAAGGGTTTTGCATTTCAATAAATTTCTAGATAAGAAAGGTAATTTTCAAAATAAATCACATTATTGATTTGTATGTATTTTAAATTGATTTCTTAATCTTAGAAACTGTATCGACACACATTTCAAATTGTACATTTCAAAAACAAAATATTGTGAAATATTTAGTCATTGTCGCCTGGCTCTAGCCTCAATTTCCTGTACTTAGATGACAGGAAGCGCTCCCGCTGCAGTCTTCTGCTGCCGTAGCCTATCTACTTGACGTTTTGGCATGCTGTGTGTACAGAGATGGTATTTGAGCTTCAATCATCTCGAACCAGTATACTCATTTTTCCCTGAACTCAGACATCAATAAGGCATTATTCCCCATACAGCTGCTGCTCACTGGATAATAATAAGTTAGTTGCAAAATTCCTGTTTCATTGCCTAAAATTATCAAATTTTGTGAGGAAGCAATTGGACAGGTGTATGTAATGCAGTGAATATATCTTAATCTACCAGGCGATTACTTGTTGGTGTAGGACTTATAGCATGTGATTCCTGGTACCCAGGTTAGTTGACTGTTGTCTCTTTTCATTCAGCTACATGCTGCCAAATCACTCAGTACTTAAGGATTAATGCAAAGACATACAACACGGTTTAGAAAATGTGTCCTTTAATGGTAGGCATTAAATTATATAACCGGGTTGATAAACACTTGTGTTGATATGATACTGCGGCTCTATGACAATAAAATCTTTCTATATCAGTCTGCACTTGCGATATGTTGGTCGCGTTTGAAACAGCTCTTAGCCAGCTCTTTAAGATGAACGAGAGCAGTCAGCTCCTGATTGGGAGCCATTTTTTCACCGCATTTTTCTCTATCTCACTTTTTTTTTAAATTAGCCTATGTTTTCGGAAGTTGTGAAGAAAACTGCACTACATATTCAGTCCAGTGGATAGCTTTATTCTTTACTCCCTTGGGATTTCAAAAGCCCAAGGCTTTTCAAAAGCATTGCAAAGGGGCTAATGGCTGACTATTTGACAATTGGTGTGACCAGTGCTGCAACACCATGAGCAAGGCTGCTGTTATAATTAATGGGGCTGGTTCAATCTTGCTATTTATGATGGTGTTCAATGTTACTATAGTTATGTACTGAGGATTGCACGGTTTACAAAACACTATAGTAATGGGACATCTCTGAAGAGAACCGAATCTTCAAAATCCGTACTTCAAAAGCCATTCGAAAGAAAACTCCTACTTTTGCTGTCTGACATTATATCGGACTAAGCTTTTACTGTTTTTGGTCAGTTAGAATGAACAAATTTATAAACTTATTCCAATTGCGCTGTTTGATAGTTAGAATTAATTGGAATGTATGTGCCTGACTTGAAATCTGTATGAATTGATTGAACTGACTTTGTAAAATGCCTTGAGACGAAATGTTGGCACTATATATACATACAAACATAAAAACTGAATTGAATTGAATTTCTATAAATTAAATACTTTGTACAAGAAGGAGACAAGTCTGTGTTCCAATTTGTTTTATTCAATCCCAGAGCTAAAGACCTTGTGAAGATGCTGGCTGAAGCTGGTAGGAGAGTGTTTATGATCCACAGTGAAACAAGTCCTGTACCAACATGGACTAAGAGGCCACTCACAAAGCAAGATACAAGGATTCCGAAAGCAATATAAATACAATTTGCAAATCCTCTTATCAACTCTTATTATTTTCAAATAAATGATGTTTGATTAAATTAAAACTTAAATTGAGCATTGTTACATTTGGAGAAAAAAGGCAGGACTTGAATGCCTGAGAACACCATGCAAAATGTGACATACATTTAGGATTCTATGTACTATATGTAACTCTACTGCCAATTTAGGTAGAAACTGGCTGAAGGACAACAAAGTCTATGTTTAGGAGTGGTTCTCGCAAAGCTCTGATCACAGTTCCATTGAAAATTAGTGGGCAGAACTTAGCAGGTGTGTGTCAGAAAGCCGGCCTGTACCCAAAATGTTTGACCTAGTCATACTGTGCGAAAAACAATTCCACCAAGTCTAAGGAAATGTTTGTAAACTTCTGAATGTGAAGATAAAAAATATTTAAAACAATCTGTAATTCTTGCATTTACTAAATAGAAATAATTTTGGTCATTCTAACTATCTTAAAACCAGAAAGGTTTAGTATAAGACAGAGAGAAAGAAATTGTGCATGTGTCTTTCTATAAAGTTTATGTAAATCATGTTTTAGCTGTAGGTTACACCAACTTCACAGACACCACTCTACTATGGGAAAAACGACACAATAATACTCACATTAACTTTAGAACTACCACTAAGGTCATCTAGAACTTCATTCTATATTTTGGTTTTGGTCTTCCAACTCATCTGTCAAGAAAGTCACAATTTCTAAAATGACTGTGTTATACATATGATTCCAGTGAAAGAAGATGTCAGATGGCAGTTACCACAACAATGCTTACAGCTACAAATTCAAAAAGTCTAGAAAACAACAAATGAGCCACAAAAGGTGAAATATGCATCCTGAGGGAAGCATCGCAGATAAAAAAAAAAAAAAAAATGTCAGCACATTAAGAAGTTAAACTCTGGGTGGCATCAAGGTTGATAAGATCCTGAGAGACAGAAAAGCTGCCAAAACTGTTAACTGTTAGTTTAGAGGCCAGACCCTTCCCTCTACATTTACCTCTGGAACAGCATTGTCATTACTACCAAAAAGGGAAATTAAGAAAAAGCATGTTAATGCCAGGGTTCATACACGGTTTTCATGTCAACATTCCAGAGTTTTCCAGACTCAACTTTTCAGTTCTCAGTCCTTCATGTTATTTTTAAAATAGATCTCAATAGTCATTATGGAGATATTTCTGCAGAGCTCAGACTATATATGGAACCTAGGAAAACAGGAGTGATGACACAGAGGAAAAGAATGACACAAGAATAGAGAGCATAATGAAGAAAAGAAGAAATACAAAACATTTGTAAATGAAAGAATAATAAAATGAAGAAAAAAGATAAATTACACAGAGGAAAGCCAAAAATAACGGTACAACGACAGAAGGACATGATAAAGTAATGGAGCAATGTAACAAGAAAGAATGAATGGACAGGGAGAAAGAAGGAAAGACATAGTAAGAAGAAAGGCAGGAGATAAGGAAGAGGGGGAGCCAAGGTTCAAAGAAAGAAGACAGGACATAAGGAATAACAAAAAGAAAAAAAACAGGAATTACACCAAGAAAGTAAGGAGGACATTATATAAAGAATGACAAAATGCAGGAGGGACATTAAGGAGGGGCATGAAAGGAATGACACAATGAAGGAAGGGAGGTACAAGGGAACCACTTAAGGACATAAGGAAGGAATAAATGACTTTGAAGAAATTACATGATGGACATAAGTAGGGACAGAAGGAAGGACACGGAGGAAGGTATAACAGTAGGTGACAAGGATTTTAAGAAACTGAGGTAAGACACAAAGAAGAAAGGAAGGACAGCAAGAAGAGAGGTAAGATGCATGGTCTGATTCTAACTGAGATTTCAGAAGGGGCCATATCCCTCCTAGTCTATGTGACTGCCGCAAGCCGGAAGCTGTCGAGGGTCCCTGCTTGTACCAACATATTACCTGCTTTCAGTCCAGCTGGAACCTCCAAACCTTAAGTATGTTTTCATCTTTAGTGGTTTTAATATACACTGCCTGGCCAAAAAAAAAGGTGCCACCTGGATTTAACTAAGCAAATAGGTACAAGCTTCCCATTGCATAATTACTGCATGGGCAATTATGTTTCAGCTGGCAACAAGTTATTTAACCCCAACTGGTGCAATGAGTTGCTTCTCATTTCTTAAACAACCATGTCGAAAGACACATCCCATGGTCATAGAAAAGATGTCAGTCTGTTTCAGAAGGGCCAAATTATTGGCATGCATCAGGCAGAGAAAGCATCTAAGGAGATTGCAGAAACTACCACTAATCAGTGAGGCTAACTGGAAAAAAAGGAAGAATAGATTTTTTCTTCTCTGATGGCACGGACATATTCCAAGATGACAATCCCAGGATTCATCGGGCTGGAATTGTGAAAGAGTGGTTCAGGGAGCATGAGACATCATTCTCACACATGGATTGGCCACCACAGAGTCCAGACCTTAACCCCATTGAGAATCTTTGGGATGTGCTGGAGAAGGCTTTGCGCAGTGGTNGGCACGGACATATTCCAAGATGACAATCCCAGGATTCATCGGGCTGGAATTGTGAAAGAGTGGTTCAGGGAGCATGAGACATCATTCTCACACATGGATTGGCCACCACAGAGCCCAGACCTTAACCACATTGAGAATCTTTGGGATGTGCTGGAGAAGGCTCTGCGCAGTGGTCAGACTCTACCATCATTAATGCAAGATCTTGGTAAAAAATTGATGCAACACTGGGTGGAAATAAATCTTGTGACATTGCAGAGCCTTATTGAAACAATGCCACAGCGAATGTGTGCCATAATCAAAGCTGAAGGCGGTTCAACGAAATATTAGTGTATGACCTTTTGGTTTTTTTTTTGTGGTGACATTTTTTTTGGCCAGGCAATGTATAACAGCCATAAACAGTTTGTAATTGCTAATTATCAAATGTGTGTTGCTGAGAAAGCTAAATTAAGCCAGTTCATGTTAGCTAGCTAAACTATGGTTATTATTCTGGAAGTTATCTAGAAATTTATGTTTAACTTTTCGTTACTAAGCAGAACATTTTTTTTTTTTCAATATTTCATTTCAGTTTTGACCAAAATAATCATAAAATGCTTTACCAATAACTGAACAACGTTAGCTCTGGGCTCAAAAGTGGGGCCTCAATGGCTCTGTTTAATTGTAGCAGTAGAGTAGACACCCCATATACGAACGCTAAAAGTCCTCGACTCAGCTTTCCAGTTTTTGACTAATGACCTCAGGACCTTTGCTGGATGCCTTCCTCCTTCTACTTATGCCTCTTTTTTCTCTGAACACTATGAATAAATTAAAAAAGGTCAAAAGTCCAGGGTTCTAGTAATCATTTGTACATGTGATACAGGGACTTCATAATGCATATAAGTAATGTGGCCTCAATACCTCTACAGGGCACGATTTGATACATGTATGATACATACATGGCAAACTGAGGAATAGCTTTTACTCAAGTTTTTTTAGACAAGATTATACTTCCAATTTATTTTGCCCAACCATATCTAAACCCCCTGGTTATGGCAAATGTTCAACATTTGCAATTCCAGGTTTACACCTGCTTATCCCCATAAATTCCTGTTAATTTTCATAAAGGCTCCCTACACAAATCCAAACTAAATGCAAACACAACATCCAATGAGTGACGATAAGGCTGTTCACACGGTCATTAGCAACCTTTACTCACTGTTTTAACTAATTGTTGGAAGCTCCAGCAACTGCCTGTAAAACCATCACCACACTTGTGGTGCCACGACTTACTTAATTACATACGTTCAGAAAAACCCAACTATTCCCTCTGGATGCCATACTTTTGTCAGTGAGTGTTTTATAAAATAAATTAAGATGATCAAGCTGTTGTACGTGTGGGCTAAGATGAATATCAGCACTGCACACTGACCAAATAGGCTTTTAGCAAGTAATGACAGAGGTATAAAAACGGTTAAAATGCATATTCTTGACATAATTAACCATTTTTTTTAACACAGTCTCACCACTTTCATTTACATAATTAGCAGCAGGCACCTGTTTATATGTAAAACAACACTTAAATGCTCTAAAAGGCTCTCTACAGATGAAGCCTGCTCCAAGCTGTGAAACATAGTGCAGCCATTTAGCAGCTAATGAGGTGGATCTAATTGAAGTATCGGTGGCGAGCAAATCAGTGCCCGAAGGGGTATATGGACTTAGAATCCACAGGTGATGGATATATATAGTCATCAGTGGCGGATGCTGGACTTTGAAGGAGGGGAAGCTCAATTTCAAGATAGCTGATTTGCTCATTTCGCTGTGAATCAAAAAGGGATTCAGCCTCAGACAGATCATCCAATCATCATGCAGAAGCTGAGCGTCCGGGCCAGCCGAGGCCAGCCCACTGCCCCATAGACCCCCAGAGACGCTGAGCGTCCGATGGGCGGGACAAAGCCCAGCATTTTTGCTTCGCTATTAAACTCACTGTTTAAAGCAGTGTGAAGCTGCGGGAATGAGTGAGAGGAAAGCTGTGTCGTTACCAGTGATAAGAAGCTGATTCTGAGCAAAAGTTGAGCGCGTCGTAGCGCTTATTTAGTCAATGACATGTACACACAACAGTACATATTTGATGACTTATTTTATGACATTTTAGGGGAGGCTGAGCTTCCCTTGCAGTCTTAAAGCAGTCGCCACTGATAGTCATATGTGACTGTTTTGCATTACTGTACAATAAAATGCCTTGGTCATCTCATATTCAGTCTTGGCTACAGGTTGTAAAAACTGATTTAAAAAAAATAATAATTTTGAACACCGAAAAAAATAAGTGCAACTCTTCAATGACTAATAAATGTTCAAGTCTGCTCCCCCCAGTTGGACTTAACAGCACATAAAAGGTAGAAAACTTTTCTAATTAAATTCCAGACTGAACTAAGCTGCAGTGCAATAGCTGTTGGTGTTTAAAGTTAACTGGCTGGTTATCAAAAGGAGCAGAAGGGCAGCAGATGCACGCTGGCACTGACCAGACAGGCAGCAACGAAGTGAATGGGCAGTGATTCAACCAGAAACACACTGCAGGCACCATATGCCACTGGGGTTTGCAACATGAGCTACAGTACATTCACTCATAGTAAAGAAGGGAGTAATTGCAAGCGTCCTTGGTAACATGCTTGTTTAGTTGGCGGCATATGGCTTGCTGGTGGAGACACGTGTTATTGTCACCAATACACCAAAGGCCTCTACCCTCTGATTTCATCACTCCATTTAAATTTTCTAAGTTTCCCTAAGGTCATATTGTTCTCTAAGGGTAGGCTGTGATTATCTGTAACAGCTACATTGCCAAAAAAATTGCAGCTCAGCAGGCAAAAGCTGATCCAGCAAATGGTGCCTCTGTCCTTGAAAGAATTCAGGTGTCTGAATCCTTGGAGGAATGCTCAGATTGAAAAGCTTTTATTTTTTAATTTCTCATAATACCTGGATGAGGAAAATCCCGATTTTAGTGATTTTGCCAAACAAAGAAAATCTGAATAATTGTTGGTAATAATTCACAGGGTTTCTACGCAATGTTGAAATCTGGATGGGTATTCAATATGCTTTTGTCATTTCCCAGGTTCAGGTATGAGTATGGAAAATTTTTTAAAAATTTTTAGTTTTTTAGACTTTCTTCATCCTTCCATGTTCTAAAGGACATAAATCTAATGATGGTTACTTAATGCAATGCATGTTAAATTGACATATTTAAATTATCTTTTTTAAATCACAACTTGATTTTAACATTTAACCCAAAAGGATTTTAGTTATTATTTAGTAACTGAAAACAAGCCCATGAAAAATCAAAACAGGGCCACTTCTGTAGTACTTTGGACTATAGAAAACTTTAACTACACGTTGAATTAGACATGAGGCTCTTGAACTGGCTCTAAATAAAATGGCAAGCATATATACACTACTGGTCAAACCTTTTACACTTTCTCACTTAATGGGTGTCTTTATTTTAATGACTATTTATATTGTTAGATTCTCACCAAAGGCAACAAAGCACATGGAATCATACAGTAAACAAATATTGTGAAATAACTCTAAACATTTTTATAATTTAGATTCTTTAAAATAGCCACCCTTTGCTTTTATTATTGCTTTGCTCTCTTAGCATTCTCTCCCTGAGCTTCATGAGGTGGTCACCTGAAATTTTCCAGAGCCTTGAAAGAACTTCCCAGAGGTTCCTTGAGACAGCCAAAGGTTAATGTTTCAGTCATCACAGCAAAGGGCGGCTACTTTAAGGAATCTAAAATAAAAAAGTTATTTTTCAATTTTTTGTTTGCTACATAATTCCATATGTGTTTCAAAGTTTTGAGGCCTTCAGTGAGAATCTACGTACAATGTAAATAGTTGTGAACGTACAGAGATGAGAACGGTGTTTTAAAACCTCTGGCCATTATGTATTCATGTATATATATATATTATTCATTATTAGTGGAATGTACAGATAGGACCCAATTACTATTCAAGCAGTTTCAGAACTATATTGTGTATAAGTTCTGAACACAAAAAAAATTATCTTGAAATTTGAATCTACAAAAGTATGGGATTTGAATTTGTATGGTAGCCCTGAATACCTAATACATCCTGCAATTTCTCTGAAAATGTTACTTTACAGAACTTGGAGTATAGTTAACCTTTATTTATAGGTCATTCTTCCAACAATTAAAGGTTACACCTTACTTTTTAAAACTTACAGGGTGTTTTAAGGACTTTATTGTGTTTTGAATATTATGATGGTACTTTCTGGAAACCTGCAGCTTACTTTCTGGACTTTCTGTTACTTTTCCTGAATTTATGGTTTAGTGTTTTGTAATTTACCATATACTTTTAGGGGACTGAGCTCTAAAAAAAGTTATTTTAGATTCAGGAAAGTGTTCAGAAAGTTGTGGCAAGTAACATCCAAGTTCTATATTACACTAGATCAGAAGTCACCTAATTAGCCCAGTTCTTAAAAGTAACATTTAAGTATAGTCAAATATCTTGCAACTTTGAGAAAGTACCCTGCTGATTCGGAGAGAGTAAGCTTTTTATTTGAACCATTTTTTTTCAAACCTTCTGTATTCTCATTGCTTAAAAGCAATGACAAAATGAACAATACATTGGTGAGAATTGTTTGGTGGTTAGGACAAGTTGCCTTTATGTAAACATAGTGGCTAGAATTATTCATCGAATGTCTTACAATGACATTTAATCACAATCAGAACAGAAGGGAAACATAGGAATCACTCTCCCAAGTAAAAGTCTACAGTTCATCTGGGGAATCCTAAAACATTCCCAGTCATTATATAATCCCTCCAGCATCCCACTGGGATGTGCCAAGAACATCCAAGTGGAGGCACCAAGGAAGCATCCTAATCAGAATCCTGAACCACCTGGGATGGGAGATAGAGTTGCAAATCCAAAAATGTACTTTCCAGCTCTTTCTTCACCACAACCAGCAACCAACATTGGCTCTGCTGGTGCAGACCCCCTGCAACGTGGGCTCTGCACCAGTAGACCCAATTTTTCTATCCATCTCAGGCTGCATCCATTCATTAATCCACTTAAGGCAAAGACGGACCCAAAAACCAAAATGAGGATTTCACTTTTTTTTAATCTAAAACCAAGGCTTCGAATTTAGAGGAACTGGCTGTTACCCAGTTCGTGTCACAATCATCTGCAAACTGCCCCATGGAACAGTAAAGGTCATCATCTGAAGATGCCAACAAAACCACATTGTCCACAAAAAGTGAAAGTGCAACCTTGTTATCCTCCTCTCCAAAGCTAAGCCTTAAAGTCCTGTGTACACCATGTAACAGGATTGGTGTCAAGAACAACCCTGATGGAGTCGACACTGTACTGGGAACTGGATTAACTTTGTGTTAAAAACAAAAGGGCGCATTCAGGGAACAAAAAGTCCTAAAAGCTACCCACCAAGGGGTGTCGAGCATTTCGACAGGAACCTAAAAAATTCCTTTTATCTGGCTGTTGTAGAACTAGCTTAAAATTTTTAGAGACCAAGCATTAGTAAAGAAAAACATCTAAATTATTAATGTGCTTAATTTGTATGTTTCATGTGTTATAGATAATTTGCAGAATAAGTTAGAAGAAAATTCTTCATCTCATAAATTCTAACTCTATGTTTTAGATTTAGCTATATTCATCTCTGGTTTATATCCATGTAGGTACTTGTAAATTGTCTTTTAAACATGTGCCTTTTTGTTACTTCTCCACAAATACCATGTCAATATTGTATCACCAGGTAGCCTTGTCATTGAGTGTGCAAGTCCCTTACTTGAACTTCCTAAAAATGATGGCAGGATGCATTTTAAAAATAGATAAAGCAAGGTTTCCGTAGTGGGACAACAAGGATAAAAAGGCGCAAATGCTTTATACCTCATACAGTCTCAAATCACAAACAGCAAACGACCAGACACTTAGATCTCTGGATGTATTAAAAAACTGAATATGTTCTTGTCTGTTCTCACTTTAAGTAAGTTAAGAGGCTTTTTTTTAGCAATTAAAAGTCTTTTTTATAACTTTGAAAAATCAAAATTTTTAAGTAACAATATTGAGTAAGGCCAAGGTGACTTACTTAAATTATATGTTTTCTGAAAAATATATACCAGTGTTATATAGTAGTTTGTACAAAACCTTGCACTAAAGATTAAACTCTAAAATTCTTTACTGTGAATACAGTCTTAAACATACAGGGGTTGGACAATGAAACTGAAAAACCTCGTTTTAGACCACAATAATTTATTAGTATGGTGTAGGGCCTCCTTTTGCGGCCAATACAGCGTCAATTCGTCTTGGGAATGACATATACAAGTCCTGCACAGTGGTCAGAGG
>JAHUTJ010001564.1:0-18078 GCA_036250325.1 Characodon lateralis
ACAATCAACTCTGTTATAGATACAAGTACTCAGTTCACATGACAGCAAAAAATAGTATAATTATGTCTTCTACAAAAATTAAGAATTAATCCCAGGTCTTCAGTCATATTTTCATACAACTACATATTTTCCTCATTCATTTAAAAATTATTTAATTTTTAAATAAAATTTTAATTCTGCTCATTTTCCATCTGTAATATTTGGATATTTTTTTTGAAATACATAGGCAATAGATCTTTCCACATAGTATAGGATGTAGATCTGAATGTAAGTTTGATCAGAGCTCTTTACTGCTGGCGCAGAATAGTTATAGCATTCCCATGCTAGCATGTGCTAGCATGCGGAGGAGATCAGAAAGAGCATTTATCATAGGTATTGTTACTTCTGTCAGGCTTTTCAAATTATGATTTAGTAGCCAGTAATCAGTTCATTATTATTTAATTACCAAAAGTCGCAGGAAAGAGTGAAAAAAGTTGCTTTTTACGTTATGTCGCGCCTGAAGCCGTTCAACCTGACTGACACCGCTGAGATGTTTGGAACTATTGAGAGCTACATGAACCACGTGACCGCCTATCAGCGAGTTCAAAGAGTGTTGTAACTCTCTCTTTCTATGGCGCTGGGCTTAGGCTCATAGAAGACATGCTGACCACCATTCTTCACTCCACTATGTTCTCTTACTGCTCTAATTATGCTTTATCTGCAGTGATTTTTGACATTAACTTTATGTTCTCACTCCTTTTTTGCTCTTGACAGGTTTGTGCTTGTGTTCAATCAGGAGGAGTTATTGCTGCAAAGTCAGTGACTTGGTGCAATTGGCTGGGTTTCCTTATATAGAAAACTTTTTACTTTTAAAAACAGTTATTACAGACACAGTTTATCCGAGAATTACTTATACTCCTAGCAGGTTGATAGTGATGTTTTATTTTTACAAACTACTTAATCTGGCTGGAACTAATATGAATGTCTTACAATGTCCTAGGGAACTTTAATGTGATAGAGAATCTGTGAAGGGAACTAAAGATTAAGGTAATGTCAAGGAGGCCTTCCAACCCCAAAGACTTGGAGCTCCTACTAAGAAATAAATATCAAAATATCAGTGGAAACAAGGAAAAAGCTACTCAGTTAGGTTAGACAATTATACAAATGTTTTAAAAGCTGTAATGCCAATAAAGATTTTTCTTTTTATTATTGAAATGAGTATAAAGTAAGTTTCAATGTTCGGTTTTTTACAAAATGTAAATATATATATATATATATATATATATATATATATACATATATATATATATATATATATATATATATATATATATATAAATACACAAGAATNTGTATATATATATATATATATATATATATATATATATATATATATATATATATATATATATATATATATATATATATATATAAATACACACTACTGGTCAATAAGTTTAGAATGCCTCTCTCATTTAATGGTTTTGTTTATGTTTATGACTACTTACATTGTACATAGATTCTCACTGAAAGCATCAAAACAGTAAATGAATACATATGCAGTTATGTAGCAAACAAAAAATTGTAAAATAACTTTAAATATGTTATATTTTAGATTCCTTAAAGTAGCCGCTGTTTGCTGTAATGACTGAAATATTAACTTTTGTCACTCAATGAACCTCTGGGAAGCTCTTTCAAGACTGTTTGGAAAGCCATTTCAGGTGACCACCTCATGAAACTCATGGAGAGCAAGCAGAAATTAGAGCAAAGGGTGGCAATTTTGAAGAATCTAAAATGTAAAAATGTTTAAAGCTATTTCACCCTTTTTATTTACTATATAATTCCTCGTGTGCTCATTCATTTGGTGAGAATCTGCAATTTAAATAGTCATGAAAATAAAAAGATTCAATAAGTGAGAAAGTGTCTATAATACTTTTAATATATATATATATCAGTGGCGGATGCTGGTCTTTCAAGGAGGGGAAGCTCAATTTCAAGATCGCTGATTTGCTCATTTCGCTGTCAATCAAAAAGGGATTCTGCCTCAGACAGATCATCCAATCATCATGCAGAAGCTGAGCGTCGAGGCCAGCCCACTGCCCCATAGAACCCCAGAGACGCTGAGTGTCCGATGGGCGGGACAAAGCCCAGCATTTTTACTTTGCTATTGAACTCACTGTTTAAAGCACTGTGAAGCTGCGGGAATGAGTGAGAGGAAAGCCGCGTCGTTACCAGTGATAAGAAGCTGATTCTGAACAAAAGTTGAGCGCGTTGTAGGGCATATTTAGTCAATGACATGTACACACAACAGCATATATTTGATCACTTATTTTTTGACATTTTAGGGGAAGCTGAGCTTCCCTTGCAGTCTTGGAGCAATCGCCACTGAGATATATATATATGTATATTTAGATTTTGCAATCTTTTACATTACTTATTATCTTTTGAGGGCTGACTGTGTGTTGATAGCAAGGAATGATTTCCTATCAACACAAACCTATTTATTTTAAACTTAAATCTGCCAGGGATATGAGTAAATGTGAGGTTAACTTCATGAGTATGAAGAACAAAAATCCTTCTGTAACCTGATGTATTCGTGTCACCTAACACATTCTCACTAGGATGTTCCACCAAGCCACTCAGTGCCTGTGTTTACAGTAGGTATGTGAATAAAGACATGCGTAACGTTCAAAATGACTCAGCCTCGCCTTTTCTCCAGAGTGCTTAAGCATTAATTTTAGATGGTGTACAACATTGAAAAGGAGGATCAGATTTCACACATAAAAGGTTTTTGAGTATCATTTAAAAGAGTTGCCTGCGCTTTCCTTAAATTTCTCTTCTAACTTTATCTAGACATGATTGTTATTTGCATAAAGAGGAGAGTCACACATGTATGGACATATTTACACATTTTTGTCAAGGGATATATGTGGTATTCCTTTCTGTGTGGACAATTACACGTCTATTGGGATAAATAAAAAATGTTCTTGGATCTATGCCTATGACTGTTTCATAAGTCAGGATTCTTTTGCTGCAGTACCATTTTCCCAAATTTCAGCATGTGCCATGCTTTAGTTGGACTTCCATGTAAATACATACAGGACCTAAGTCACTAAACCACAGCTTAAGATTTTCTGTCCTTTCCAGCTTTTCCCTTCGACCACTTTTGACAAAGACAAAATAGCAGCACAAACATCTTATTTAAATTGTGTGGTTGATGATTGTTTCAGGTGACATGTTTAAATAGGATCAGGATTTTAGTAAACAAAAAACCCACAACATTCCTGTAATGCTATAAAAGAGACCATGATTAAAAACATTTCAGGAAAAAGTTTAGACTGATTTTATTCTCAGATTACTAAAGCATGAACATATGTGAATGAGTGCAACAATGATTAATTTGATCAAACTAAAATCAGTTTAAGTGAGCAAAGAAAAAGAAACAAACAGATGAACAGTCAGAAAACTGATGCTTTTTTTTTTTTAAAAAAAAGGCGACATTTGTTTGTTGAGAACACATTACCTTTAAGTCAAATGAAAAAGTATTACACAGAAAAAAAATCAGGTTTCTGGAACAAAACATAATCCTCTCACGGATCATTTCAGTAAGCTCTGCTGTGCAGCTGGGGGTTGGTTTCTGTCCCATAAAATAAAATATCCCATAGCCCACCTAAAGGATTTGACTTTACAAATGCTTGCAGGCCCGGAAACAGGTGGCAGAAACTTGTGCTCCAGTAGGCCAGGATAAAGAGTCTGTTATTGCTGGCTCCTCTCTTTTTAAATTATCCTGTAAGAATAGCCTTCATCATAGATCACGTATTTTACTTTTAAGTTCACATTAATTCAGCATGCAACTCTCACAGAAGTATGGAAAGAAGCACGAAGCACAACTGGACCTCACAGTTCATGTAGTTCTTCATCTGAAGGCCTTTCTCAATTCAAAGCTAGTGAGGGAGAAGTTCAAAGCCTTTAAGTTGTTTGGGATGTTTCATTCTACACATCTAAATTCACATGTAAAACAATAGGGCATCCTTAGTGCCATTGTTAGCCTGGATCACTAAGAGATGTGTTAGTCACATGCAAGAAGGGGTGAATTTGTTTGAAACAGACTTGATATCAGGCTCAGTGCTGAAATCTGAGGCCTCCTCCTTTCTTTAGAGTTGTTTTTTCCCATTTGAAGTAAATAGTGTTCTTCACACCTCTCTCAAACCATGTATGTTCTCCGTCCGAAATAGGAAAATGTTTGTCCTCAAAACAGTGTCCCTTATCCTTGAGGTGTAGGTGTGCAGCTGAGTCTTGTCCTGAGGAACTGGCTCTCCTGTGGTAAGCCATGCATCTATGGAGAGGCTGTTTAGTTTCTCCAATATGGAGGTCTGGGCATTTCTTGCTGCACTGAACTGCATACACAATGCAGCTCAGTTTGTGTTTGGGTACTTTGTCCTTAGAATGGAACAATACCTCTGTCTGAGAGTTTGGTTGGGTCTGAAATGCACCAGGATGTTGTGTCTGGTAAAAATCCTTCTGAGTTTCTCAGATGTTCCTTCAATGTAAGTGATGACGATATTTTTGCTTTTGTTATTTTCCTTGTTTTGTTCAGTGGTGTTTTGTCTATCTTCATTGGCACATGTTCAGCCCGATGGTGCAGAGTTCTAATGACAGAAAGTTTGTGTTCCAGTTGGTGGTGAGAGTCAAACAGAAGGTACTGATCTGTGTGGGTTGGTTTCTTGTAAACCTCAATGTTGAGGCTTCCATCTCTTTCCATGTGTACCAAACAGTCAATAAAAGTCTGTTTGTTGTCGTTAGCATCTCTGGTGGATTCGATGTTGTTATCTACAGAATCAAGCTGTCTGCTGAACGCTTCTACTTCCTTCCACTTGGATTTTGACTTAGATATCATCAACATACCTGAAGCAGGAGTTCAGGGCTCTTTTTTTTCCACTTCCTCCATATAGAGATTGGCCACAATTGATAACACTGGAGATCCCGTGCACAGCCAAGCTTCTCTCTGTAAAAACTGCCCTTTTATTTGAAATTAGTGGTGGACCGGCAGAGGTCCAGCAGGGTACAGAATTGAGGTTAACCAGGTCCTGTTGTTGATGTTCACATCTTGATGAGGTAAATTTCTGACTGTTTCCAACACCTCCGACGTGGGTATAAAACTAAATAGTGAATTGACATCACATGGAGGCAGCTCCAAACGTTGAGCTTTGTTGGCAAAATCCTTAAAGTTTTTTTATATGATGTGGTGTATTTCCAACAAGGCGCCAGGTGTTTTGCAATGTCATATGTTACTAAGTTTATGCAGCTGACTATTGGTCTGAGTGGTGTTTAGGCTTTGTTTATTTTGGGAAGTCCATATAAACAAGGCGTGGCTTCTCCTTGCAAAAACCTGAAAAGGACCAAACAATTAATCGCTCCTTGTACTATAGATTGTATTCAGGGAAAAATGAGAAAGGAATATGTTTTTAGGAAATTTTTTATTACTTTCTTAGAAGTAAGAAGTTTCCAGACCATAAAATTACAACAACTTTAAAAATACATGGGAAAGCCAATATGATGATGCCATTTTAAGCTTCTCAAAGGTTAATTAACAAAATGTAAGTCAAATGGAGGCACATTAAGGCAACACCTCAAACCCGCTGTTTCTTTGTGTGACATCATGAAAAAATGGAAAAGATTTAAGCAAGATATGAAGAAGAGAATTATGAAACCTCACAAGCCTGATTCATCCTTGAGTTAAATTTTCCAGATCCTTGAAGGTCCCAAGTTCATCTGTTCAAACAATATATACAAGTATAAACACCTGGAGGATGTCCATCCATCATGCTCTCTTTTCCACTCAATGCAACAAAGACTACTATGACCTTACACTTTAATTTTACTTGTGTCCTTTGTGTGTTTCTTTTGGAGTGGCTTCTTCCTTGCTGAGTGCCCCTTCAGTCCATGTTGGTACAGGATTCACTTTACTGTGGGAAGTGACACTCTCTTATCTCTTCACAATGTCTTCTGCTTTTTATCTATTTCACACCAAAATGTTCTATCTCTGTGACAAGGAACCCATTGTTTTGGAGCGGTGATCACAGTCCTGATTTGTATAGCACACAACCCCAGTGTGGACCAATTACCCATACGCATTATAAATCCTCTCCCCCAGCCACTAAAAGTTATTTACAAGATTTTGTTACATGCTCTTATGTTTATGTTTTCTACAACATGTTTTTGGGATATCTAAGAACTCATAAAAAAAGAAAACCTTGGTTTGTCACAAAAGGTTTTGTCAAAAACTGAAAAAAGTGAGTCACGATGTCCAGTACTGTAAGGGTGGTCGGCTATATGAGCCTGAAAACAAGAGATCAGATTGCACCAGTAACAAGTCTGGGATGGAAACCCCTTTGAAACTTTCACCACTCTGGGTTTGCCCTTGGATCTCCTCCTACTGCACAGATAACCTCTAAAAGGGAGGCCCCCAGGAGGAAATCCTGATTAGATGCCTGAACCTAACCAACTAATACCTGATTACTTTTGCAGAGAAGATATGGGTGTATTTTGAGCTTCTCCCTGGATGACTCAATTCTCTCACCTGTGGTCCTGAGATATGGATCACTACCAAACTAACGAGATCCCGGAAAGGACCTGCTGAAATTAGCTTTTGAAAAGGATGGCTGCACTTAATTTAGGAAGACAGGGGGAGAAGCTTGGCCATCTGGGTGAAGCTCAATGTCTACTTTACCTCATCAATGAAAAAAAGAAGACTATTTTCTTTGTACTCCTTTTTCTACTGATGCTTAGAATTTAGAAATATTCTGTAAACCGTGTGAAAATTGTTACATTATATGTTAAAACACAGAATTAGTACATTGGTTGTTTTCTTATTATTAACTATTTTTTACAGTAAATGGAAAAAAAAAAAGATTGAAATCAAACAATAAATTGATTCTATTAGACTATCTTGTGCTGTACGTTTTCTGTGCTTTCTAAGCCAATTTTATCTGTCTCCGTACTACAGAGCTGTAATTAGGAGCTAGTGTGTCATAATTAAAAGATAAAGACTATCTGAAATTTTTCAAAATATATAAAAAATATATTTAAAAATATGACAGCTTACAATTGAAAGAAATGCTATCTGAAGCCGTGTTTTAGGATGCTTGCAAGCCTGGGAACATCATTCCAACTGTGAAGTATGGGATGCAGCGTCATGTTGTGGGGTGTCTGGCTTGAGGAGAGACTTTTGGATTTCACTAAGTAGACAACATTATGAGAAAAGTACCTTATGTGGAAATATTAGAGCAGCATCTCATGACATCAGCCAGGAAGTCACTGCCTTGCTGAGACACCACCACTTTTTAAATTCTGTGGTACACTTCATGTTCCTTTGTTCAGTGGTTTTATTATTGTTTTTCCATTTTTAAATATTTAATCGATCGCTCCAGTGAACACTCCATGTTCAGTCTCTCTTTTATGTTGCTTCTCAACAATCAGGTCATAACAAAATCCACTCATCCATCTTTCCATGTAGTAGAAAAACAGATTACAAACACTGAAAATGCTCAGCGATTCATTATCTCGCATAACGAGTAGAAGTGAGTTTATTTCTTCTCAGTAAGCACATAATAGTGACAGAATTATATGCCTGACATTCTGGCCAATATTTGTTTATACTGGCCAAAAACACTTTTTTAAAAAGCTCTCGGTTTTAAACTTAATTCACCTTTTTGCTTAGGAAAAGTTCTAAATTAACACATGCTATATAACTGTCGACCATTTCTAGTTCAAACCAGAAAATGTTTTGTCTGATTTAATGTCAGACAGTTAGGAAAAAAATAGTTTTGTCTTTTTATGCAGTTTCTGTAAATATCTGGTTTTGACACCTGGTATATTGAGAATTGACTTGACAATTAAATAATGTCAATGATAGGGCTTTAATTGTTACAGGTTTATGTCCCACCCCTCATTATAATAAAAGTGACTGTCACCATGTGATATACGTACTGTGCATTGCTTCTCCTGACAGGGGCTGTCAAGTTAGTTCCTGCTGAAATACTAATTATGTCTGCAATTCACCAACACCCTGCCTACCTGGATATTTCTGGTCATTTCTTGTCTCCGTCTTCCATTAGTGCACTGCAGCCGCTGTGTTGCACTCCTGACAACCTGGTGTGTTGGGATTAAATGATGACACCTATGCTGGAATGCTTAAATCGCAGGGACCTGTAGCCTTTCCACAGTTAAAACCTTTCCACAGTTACTTTGCCGTGCTTGTCAAATGTCTCTCTTGGACAGTGTGGTTGTAATGCCATTTTTTCTTCCTGTCAAACTGATGGCAATCAGGAAAAATGCACAAAATTATTTCCAAGGCATTAGATATACCGTGGAACACAGTGATGATGGCCATCATCAACAGGAACAAATGGGAGCAACAGTGACATTAAAGAATTGGATAGTTCACTAAAATTGTTGTGAAGAAAATAAGAAAGTCATGGTGTCAAGATTTGTGTTTACATACATATGCATACATTTACAGAAGGAAATGAGAGCATTTCAAAGCCTAAAAGTAATTGAACTCTTTATATTTATATTACAGTCAGCCCGTAACAGTCACAGTCCTGAAAACACAACTATGTTTTTCTGGATCCAACATGGCATAGGATCCATTAATGCCTTCAATTTGGTCTGAAGGTCTAACTTCTATTCTTATTGCTTTTGTGCAGACTAAAAGCATCCAATGAGCGGACTATCAAACAACCTCAAATTGACCGAGCCTTGATTACTGAAAAAAACATTCAACACAGAAAACACTTCTTCCATTTTTGGACAAGTTTAAACTCAAGGATGTAGGCAAAAATTCTTTGTGGCATAGCATTTTCCTGTAATTGTGAAGACATCACAGTTTTTGCCCTTTTAATTGTCAGGGTTTTGTGGACTTAGTTTGTGGTTTTGTGTTTTACTTTTGTTTATTTGTTTTCTAGCTTGTTTTTGGCATCATGTTTATTAGTTTCTTTTCCTCCCTCTACCATCTCCTAGTGTGTATTGTGTTCCTCTACTCTTAGTTCCTTTTGTTGTTGCTTTCTTATTTTTTCGTATTATTATTATTATTATTCACCCTTGGATTTTTATTTAGTATCTCTGTGTTTAGTTATGGTTAGGTATTTGTTCTTATTCCAGCTTTAGTTATTGTTTATGTTTGGTTTGTTTATTTTGTAACTTAGATTCTTCTTATGGGCTCTTTGTTTATTTCTTAGGTTATTGTTTTTGTTTCTATGTTTCCCTCTAGTTTGTCTGTTTGCTTTAGTTCATAGTTATTCTAGATCTTTATTTTGTTGGAATTATGATTATCGATTAATTAATATTTATCAAGAATTATAATTAACAATCATACTGACAAAATATTGACAAAATTAATTTCTTAACCAAAACCTCATTTATTAATTGAAGCCAGAGATGTCCTCTGGTGTTGTAATTGTGGCTCAACGCCTTTGATAATTACAACCGTTAAATACTCAGTAATAATTGATCACTATTACCAGAGATGTCACTGTTTAATTAACCGTTTCTGCTGAAACGTGTGGAACTTTAATCTTATTTTGACTGACAAATCACAGTTGCACAAAATAAACACAAAACGCCTTCTCTTTATCTATGTGAATATTTATTAAATCACAGCCCTGATACAATCCGCTCTTCTGATTTAATAATCTTCACCTAATCAAACATGCAAAGTTCTACACAAAAGGGCAAAAATATCTAACTAAACAAAATAAAACAAAACAGCAGTGGGTGTGTATGAGATCAAACCAGCAGTTATGGCCAAAGTGATAATATGACAAGGGGATATGGTGTTGAACGAAGCTCTGGGAGCGCAGCCCGCCAGAAAGTGTTGCTCAGTGAGATGCACAGTCATAAAACATCCCCCAACTCTGGGCGGGGATGAGCACACAAAGAGTTATAAAAGTTTTGGCGGCAAGCTAGTAAGCAGTAAAGTTGAAGACAAAGTAAGGTAAATTTCACCATGAAATTTGCGCACCTGCGTGCAGGTGTTTGCACGGTAAAGACACACTTGTGAGACACGGCGGTCTCCGAAAGTACCAGCAAGTTTCAAAACAATGGCATGCACATACAATTCAGAACACATTAGACTCTAAATGGCGACTCTAATCGCACTAAAATTTCTACTCTATCCTGCCCACGCTATTCCTAATAAAGAAATAAAAATAAAAAGGATGGGTTTTACTTTGTTGAAGTCTTCCTTCTGAGCAGAGGGAGAGAGGAAGAGGGGGGAAGTTGGAAGTTAACGTGCGTCCACAGTTAACTTCGGGAAGAGCGGTCAATCTTCGTCCTTTGGCCTCCTTAGCAAAAAGGAAAAATATGATCTGACCGTCAGCAGTCGACAAGAACCAAGCAAGGAGGGAATGTTGCGTCTCCTTGAAACTCCGTGGTTTTGGTTACGTGTTTATCTCACATCTTCGATTGGCAAAGTAAAATTTCTGGCCTTTTTATTCCAGAAACCTCGTTCATGAATTTTTCGTTGGCCAACGAAGGAGAAGAAATTAAATCCACTTGGGACTCTTCTCCAGAAATGATGCGCTTCAGTTGCTGGTCCTGTTTCCAGCTGAAAAGCGGCGTCTTGCAAATGTTCGCCATCCTATATTGCCTCCTGTGACGTCAGACCTGGGACGGCCCCGTCATATCAGCCGCAGTGGCTGCTGGGTTTTGTAGGACAGACTATCCTGCGGTACAATATGGCAGATGACATTGGAAAGGCATAGTGGCATCCAGCAACGTGCAAATGGTCCAATATTCAGCAAACAAGTGGTCCAACAATTTCCTCCTGATTTATTCTCCTGCTTAGTTTGTGTTTTCTGTTTATTTAGTCCTTTCACTCTTCCTCAGCCTTTGTATTTGTTTCACCTGTTCCTTCTGCTTCCCTGCCTCCTTGTCGCACCTGCTCTCAGTTCCCTTGATTATCTACCTTTGTCTTTCCCCAGTATATCAGTTGGATTGGTGTCTCTGTTCGTCGCTGGTTCCTTGTGTTCGTCACTTCTCGTTCTCCACCATGATTATGCTTTGTTTTGCTTTGCCTTGGAGATCTTATGCTACGTTTAGCCTTGGAGTACCTGCAGTGATTTTTGTATTTGGACTCTGGTTCGTTCCTGCAGTGTTTTTTGCTACGTTCTGACTTGAGAAATAAACCTATGAATTATAAAGATGATCCTGCCGAGCTCTGGTCTGCACTTTGGTCCGATCCAAAACCACATCGTGACAGTAGGAACCAGCCATCAGGACCAAGCAGACAAAGCTCAAGAGCTGAAGAAATGGGTGCAACAGCAAGAAGCGGAACTGAGGAAGATGCATGGCGAAGAGGTGGAAATATTACCTTCACCTTTGTTGCTCCAGGAAATGGAGGAGGCTGGAATAAGCTTACCGACGCCAGAATCTCCAGTCCTCATACCGGGTCGGATGCGCTCCAGTCCACCTTCGACATTCTCGGCCACCTCCACCTCTTCACGCCGCCGACGTCATCGCCGCGGGCCCTCCTCCTCACCCACAGCCACAGCAGTTTCCCCGGAGTCACCTACGTCTGCAGCAACTCCGGCTGCAGCAGAGTTTCCCGCTGGTTTCAGTGCCCGACCCAGTCGACATTGTCGCCGCAAAACAGTCACCATTGGGGAGTTCCGGATGGGCACCTCCAACCCTTTCACCGAGGGTCCACCAGCCATAGTTTCCTTGCGGCAGTTTTCCCCTGAGTTGAGTGATGGTCACTCAGCGCCCTCTGCAGTTCTCCAGCCGCCGGTGCAGCCTCCAGCCCCGAGTTGGGTTTAAGCCGGGCTGGAGGAAATAAAGAAGAGGTTCATGAAGGAACATTGCTGTGGTTTCGTGCTTCACCTAATGGATCACCCAGAGGATCTGGACCTGGTGCATTCTGTTCTACAGTCCGATTTCATTGCGGAGGGATAGCTCAACGCTCCAGCTCCTCTTTCTGCTGGAGGTCCCTTCGATCCTCTTCTGGTGCCCGTAAAAGCAGCACAGAGCCCTAGGCCTCAGGACTCACAGCATGCAGCCAAGCCTCAGGACTCACAGCACGCAGCCAAGCCTCTGGACTCACAGCAAGCAGCCAAGCCTCTAGACTCACAGCATGCAGCCAAACCTCTGGACTCACAGCATGCAGCCAAGCCAAGCCTCTGGACTCAAAGCATGCAGCCAAGCCTCTGGACTCACAGCATGCAGCCAAGCCTCTGGACTCACAGCATGCAACCAAGCCTAAGGAAGGACTTACAGCATGCAGTTAAGTTTCCAGAGTCTCAGACCCAAGTCCAGGTGACCCCAGAAGGGTTCAATGTTGAACCACCTCTCAATTTTATTCCTGGAATTCCTGAGGGGTCCAAGGACGGACCGCCTCAGCCCCAAGTTCCTGAGTTTCCTGAGGGGTCCGAGGATGGACCACCTCAGCCCCAAGCTCCTGAGTTTCCTGAGGGGTTTGAGGGCGAACCGTCTCTAATCTGTGCTCCTGGCCAGACTGACTGTGGCCTGGCGGACTGTGCTCCCGAGCTGACCGACACTGAGATGGACACTACGACTGACTTTGTGGTGCCAGACCTCCAAAGACCTCGCTTCTTGGGGTACCTCTGGCCACTTCGCCGAACTCGTGACCACCTGCATCTTCACTGTCGACCTCCTAGTCACCTGCACCTTCGCTGCGGGCCTCCTGACCTTCAGCTTCTTCGTCGCTGGCTTCTCTGCCGCTGGCCTCCGGATAATCGGCCTCTTCGCTGGCTACGTTGCTGCAAGCCTCCAGAACATCGGTTTCTTCACCACTGGCTTCGACGCTGTCAGCCTCCTGACCGTCGGCCTTTTCGTAGGCTACTTTGCTGCCGGCCTCCTGACCGCCGGCCTTTTCGTTGGCTACTTCGCTCCGGCCTCCGGACCATTGGCCACTTTGCTGGCTACTTCGTTGCAGACCTCTGGATCATCAGCTCCTTCGTCGCTGGCTTTTTCTTCGCTGGCCTCCTGGACTTGGTTTTCATTTTGTTTTGGATTATGGACTTTAGTTTTGTTGTTCCACCTATTGGATTTTGTTTTGTTTTCTGGACTCTTGTCTTGTCACTTCTCGTTCTCGACCATTATTATGCTTTGTTTTGCTTTGCCTTGGACATCTTATGCTACGCTTAGCCATAGCGTACCCACAGTGAATTTTGTAAGTTTTTGTATTTGAACTCTGGTTCGTTCCTGCAGTGTTTTTGCTACGTTTTGACTTGAGAAATAAACCTATGAATTATAAAGATGATCCTGCCGAGCTCTGGTCTCCACTTTGGTTCGATCCTAAACCACATCGTGACATTAATGTAGTGATTGCTCAGATAACATGGCTATTTAGAGCTGATGTTTAGCCTAATATACTGTAGGATTTAATTAGAATAACCTGCTCAACCCAAAACTTTGCAAAGCCAGTTGAGACTTAAAAATATATTCATTCATTCATTCATTCATTCATTCATTCATTCATTAGACCTAAAATATAGTTTTATATACACAAATTCAATGAAACACTCCTTGTTGTTGGTTGGTCAGCTCTACCAAAGTATTCAGCTTTTTATACTATTTGTACAGTGCTACTCTTTTAGACTGAAATAAATTGTTTATTAGATGTAACAACAATTTAAAAAAACTTAAAGAAAAAAAGGGAATGCTCCCTCTGGGTCAGGGTTCAGTCTCTGCTTGAACCATAAGAGTTCAACTATCTTGTTGTCTTGTTCACAAGGGAACATATGATGGTGCAGGAGATGAAAACACAGATTGAGTTAAATAGATGGTTCACAGTCATGCTGACACTGCTCTGGTCTGTTCGGGTGAAAGAAAAAGCTGAGCCAGAAAGAGAGGTTTGTGATTTACCGGTCTATGTTCCATGTTATGGAAAATTCCAAATTAGCTTCCTCCGTCAGGTTGACGGGCTGATACTTAAAGTTAGGTGAAGGGGCTTTCTTATTCAGGCAAATCTTTCTCATCAAGGGGGAGCCCAGAGGATGCCTCCTGGTTGACCTCAGGTTTTATAGGCAGGTCCCATTGGGCGGAGACCCCTGAGCAGACAGAAAACTCAAATGTCAAGAGACTAGATATCAATTTTGGCCTGGGAATACCTTGGATCCCCCAGAAAGAGTTGGACAACAACTCGATTAAATGGAAGACAATGCATGGAAAGAAATCTTCTTGCATCAATGCTACTTTTGGCATAGCTAAATTTTAGTGTTAGATAACTTTTTTCCAATTGGCATAAACTGAATTTGACTGCATTGCATTATAACTATACTGGATTGTATGGAACTGAATATGAACCTGTGATTCAGGCTCTGACAGGTTTGTATTAGATTGATTAGAATTTATCTTTCTAGAACATTTGTGAATTGGACTTGAGGTCTGTAAAAAAAAGCCAGACTAGTGGCTTGTTGAGGTAATTAAATGTTTAGTTCAGTCTTTCAGCATCATGAAGATGGTTCACATCTTACTTTGCTGTGTTGGTAACTTATGCTGGAAATCTAACCAGCCTAGTTAAAGATCAAGACCATGAAAGCCTTGCTTCTAAACCAATCAATGCCTTGGAAAAAACTGCAAAGGACAACATTGTTTGAATAGCAATTAGTTTTTTTTATCCTCACCGATGTACACCGTTACCTCACCTTCACAGGAAAGCTTGGGATTTAAAACTAAAATTATTTACTTTTGCCTGTTAAAATGCCAACCTCTGAAAAGTAAACACCATCATTAAACAAGAATGAATGCACATTATATTCACAAGGTGGCTAGATATCTACATTGGTATCTACATTTATGTTCATTTACTAACATTGCTTCAATACATTGACTGAGATCTTTAAGAGTGCAAGGGGTGCATCTTAAGACCTTTTTTGACTCAGTGGTGGCAGCAGCCATCTTCTATGGTGTAGTATTTTGGAGCAACAGCTTAACTACAGCTGAGAGGAAGTGGTTAGATAAGCTCATTAGGAAGGCCAGGTCTGTCCTAGGATGCCTCCCTGGACATAGTGCAAGTCAAGTCAAGTCAAGTCATGTTTATTTATATAGCGCTTTTCAGCAACAAGGCACTCAAGGCGCTATACATAAGGAAAAATATTAAAAAGATACGGAAAATCAAACAACAGAGGTAATTTAAAAAAATAAAGTGAACAGAAGGATGAATAAGAAAATGAAAGGAAACTTTAATAATGTTTAGATAACAAAGGCCATGCTAAACAAATACGTTTTTAATCTTGATTTAAAGCAATTTAGGGTTTCGGCCGCTTTTACAGTTTTCTGGGAGTTTATTCCAGATTAGTGGAGCATAAGAACTAAAAGCTGCTTCTCCATGTTTGGTTCTGGTTCTGGGTATGCAGAGTAGATTTGAGCCAAAAGACCTGAGAGGTCTGGGTGGTTGGTACATTGACAGCAAGTCTGTAATGTACTTTGGTGCTAAGCCATTCAGTGATTTATAGGCTAACAGAAGTATTTTAAAGTCTATTCTTTGAGCTACAGGGAGCCATTGTCGGGACTTTGGAACCTGGGTGATGTGCTCCACTTTCTTAGTTCTAGTGAAGATGCGGGCAGCAGTGTTCTGAATCAACTGCAGCTGTCTGATCCACTTTTTAGGCAGACCTGTGAAGACACCGTTGCAGTAATCAATTATACTAAAGATGAATGCATGAATTAGTTTTTCAAGGTCCTGCTAAGACATTAGTGCTTTAATCCTAGAGATGTTCTTTAGGTGATAGAAGGCTGACCTTGTTACTGTCTTTATGTGCCTCTGAAGGTTCATGTCTGAGTCCATCACTACACCAGGTTTTGAACCTGACTGGTGATTTCTAGCTGTATTAACTGAAGCTGTGTGCTAACTTTTAAACACTCTTCCTTTGGTCCAGAGATTATTACTTCAGTTTTGTTTTGTTTCAGCTGAAGAAAATTGTGGCACGTCCAAGCATTGATTTCTTCTAAACATTTACCCAGCGCTTGAATGGGTTCATAGTCCCCAGGTGACATCGTAATGTATAGCTGTGTGTCGTCTGCATAATTATTATAACTTACGTTGTTGTTTATTAAAATCTGAGTTAGGGGGAGCATGTAGATATTGAATAGGAGGGGCCCTAAGATGGACCCTTGGGGAACGCCACATGTGATTTTTGTGGTCTCTGATGTAAAGCTACCTACTGACACAAAAAATCCCTGTCCTTCAAGTAGGATTTAAACCCGTTGAGTGCTGTACCAGAANCCTGTCCTTCAAGTAGGATTTAAACCAATTGAGTGCTGTACCAGAAAGGCCGACCCAGTTTTCCAGGCGCTCTAATAAAATGGAGTGATCAACAGTGCCGAATGCTGCACTAAGGTCCAATAATATCAGCACTGTGGTTTTTCCACAGTCTGCATTTATATGGATGTCATTGAACACCTTGACAAGAGCAGTCTCTTTACTGTAGTGAGCAGGGAAGCCTGACTGGAAGACATCGAAGCAGTGGGGCGTTGTTAGGAAGTTGTTTAACTGCTGAAAAACAGCTTTTTCAATTATCTTACTGATGAATGGGGAGGTTTGATATAGGCCTGTAGTTCTGTAGTAGCAGCTTTTCCAAGTTGTTCTTTTTCAATAGAGGTTTGATTATTGCTGTTTTTAGGGCCTGGGGGAAAACACCAGACAAAAGGGACGTGTTTATTATTTGTGTTAAATTAGATGTTCTTACAGGCAAAGCTTTCTTAAGGAAAGCTGTGGGTAAAACATCGAGACAGCAGGAAGAAGAGCTTAGTTGCTGTACGATTTCTTCTAAGTTTTTGTAGTTTATTTGGTGAAATTGGAAGCTAGTTAAAGCTAGCCCGTTTTGACCAAAATGTTTCCACAATCATGGTCAAGAATGGTTTAAGAATGTGTACAATTGTGTTGGTTTTCCAGTCGAATTGCACAGGATAAATGTAATATTATGGGAGGAAAAACATTTTTATATGGTTTATCATGGTCAGTATATCAATGGTAGTATTCTGCTCAGCAGATGGGGCAACTGGTGTAGTAGAAGTCTGTCCTCTTCTTATTGGTTAGGGATGGATCAGAGAGGTTGTTGGCTGAGAACTAGCTGTCAGAGTGGGTTCATTTGAAGACTGTTTTGCAGCAGAATTTGTTTCAGGGATAAATTGTGATGTGCAGGATCTTTATGAAGGTGCTCATAATCCTTCTCTAATCTTGTAAACTTAATTTAACCAGCTTTGGGTGATTTAGAAGGGAGTAGATTTTGTACCAGACTGAGGAGGAAAAGTAGTTTTCACTATCTAAATAGATGACTTCAATTTGGTAGCAGCAATTTATCTGCTGATGGATGATAACTTACTCTTGGATACTCAATATTTGACACCTTGATACTTGAAATTTTTGTTTAGGCAATATCAGTTTTGGAGCTAGAAAACTGTAATATCTTAAATTATAATGAATCTTTCCACGTTTTATGCAAATATGTTTCATTTTAAAACACACTTATCTGTAATAAAAAGAGCCTTAGGAGCTACACCTTTCTAGCACAGAAACACCATTCCCATAAATGGATAATAGGTGCCATCTGGAACTGCTGAGCACAACTTCCTATTGTTGTAAAGTGAAAAAAATACCCTTTCAATGGGAATATATTTAATGGATTTGTTGCCGCTTTTTGACAATACATCAAGGGAAAGGGTGAGCATGCCTACTTTTCCCAAAACTCAGCTTTGCAGAAAACATGAGAGACATGAAAATAAGAAGACACATTTTTCTTCACCCACCAATAACCATCTCTGTCTTGTGCCTTTGAAATCTACAACAAACAACCAAATGCTGACAGATGAGGCCACAGCACAGTTGATGAAACATGACGACAGATAGCTTGAGCAGAGTCAGCAGCCAGACCACTGAGGCAACTGCAATGTTTCTTGAGGGCATTAGATCTCTCAGTCGTTCTCTCAATCGTTTTTTTTTTAAACATTATCCGTCTATACAGGTCCTTCTCAAAATATTAGCATATTGTGATAAAGTTCATTATTTTCCATAATGTCATGATGAAAATTTAACATTCATATATTTTAGATTCATTGCACACTAACTGAAATATTTCA
>JAHUTJ010001565.1:0-18071 GCA_036250325.1 Characodon lateralis
CTTGTATATGTCATTCCCAAGACGAATTGACGCTGTATTGGCCGCAAAAGGAGGCCCTACACCATACTAATAAATTATTGTGGTCTAAAACCAGGTGTTTCAGTTTCATTGTCCAACCCCTGTATCTATCTCCTCTAAGGTTTACATATTTATACTTAATGTCGGTATGCTGTGAGCATGTGAAACCCAGGTCATATTCCATTTTTTGTTTGTGCATGCAATTTTGGCCAGTAAAGCTGATTCTGATATGAATGTTTATAATTTTATCCCCTTTAGGTATATGGTTTATATTCAGTTTTTACTCTCTTAAGTACTTTGTGATCTGTGATAGTTGCTGTACAACTAAAAATGACTATGTATAACAAAGTCATGTAAAATGTGAACTAACGGTTATGTACATTTTTTTTTTTCTGCTTACTGGTATAACTTGCAAGGTTTGGATTTTTAAGAAAATACTTTAGCAATTATATTTTATGCCCAATTAATGCCCATATTTTATGTGATCTGTATTTACTTGCCAGTATCAATCAATCAATCAATCAATCAATCAATCAATCAATCAATCAATCAATCAATCAATCAATCAATCAATCAATCTTTATTTACAAAGAGCTTTAACAGTGCGGTGCACTGATTAAAATAAATAATAAGCAGTAAGCAATTACAAGATAATAACAAAGAAACCGAAAATAAAATAAACAATAAAAGGCAAATACAAAGCCTGGGCAAGTACAATGCTCTCTGAAGTTAAAAGCCAGTGAAAAAAGATGGGTTTTTAAAAGAGTTTTACATTTATTAAGAGTTCTGACAGACCTAACAGAAGGAGGGAGCGTTTTCCAGCCAAAAAGGCTCTGTCCCTTAGTCACAAGCTGAGTCCTAGGAACAGAAAACATTTGATCTTCTGATCTCACAGCTCTACAAAAATGATAACTATCTAGGAGCTCAGAAAGATAGGGAGTTGCCAGACCATTTACACATTTAAAAACCGAGAAAAGAAAATTCTGAAAGAAACAGGCAGCCAGTGAAGGGAACACAATATCGGGGTAATGTGCTCATATCGTCTTGTTCTCATTAAAAGGCGGACAGCTGAAAGTAGGACTTAAACAAAACAACCAATAAATGTATCAATTAAGCAGCAAAAGGAAAGGCCGCCCATTGAAAATGGGCCAATCATCCTGCATATGCTCGTGATGTCACATAGATAAGAATACAACAGTAAGAACTTGTTGCAGGCCCTCTGTAGATTTATTTACCTCTACAACTTCTGTAACCTACCTTTATATAAGCAAAGAAAAACCTGATGATGGGACATTTGGGCTGTGGGAGTATCTGTTTTAAGGGTAGTTGCTAAATTTAAATGTCTGGTTGCAGAAACAATTTGGATAGAACGACCCACCTTCTTGACAGTGCTGGATAAAATTGATCACAGGTGTGGGGGTTGTGTTTAAATCCATAAAAATAATAACAATAATAATCTGAATAATGACTATCAGGAGGCTTTTTACATGCATTAACAATATTTATTACTTGATTCAAGCAAAGTACAATCTCATACTTTGTAATACTGACTATATTATACTGCTTTAGTTTTGCTGCATTATGCTAAAAGGGCAACCAGTTAAATGGGAAAAAAAAGATGTTAAAACACCTGCTAATCAAATTAATTATTAATAATCTTAATTTCTGTTTCAATGGACTCAAAAGAGAATCTTAGAAAAGGTTAAAACAGTATAAACTGTTTTTGCTCAATGACTGTAAATCTGACATTTGTATTACTCTTTTCATTTTGTGAAAACATGACAAATATCGACCTAAGTGTCCAAATTCTCAGACTAAACCCCACCAGTTAAATGTCATATTATATGATGATCATGTTATATTTGATTAGGACATTGATTGGAGAGGGGGAAACATATAAAGAAGTGCAGAAAATGATAGGCTGCTGGGCTAAAGTGATCTCCCATGCTCTAAATTTGAAAAAAAAAAACCCAGAGAGATGTGGAAGAAAATGAAAGACTACAATTTTACTGCATTGAAGAAACCCAGACAGCAAAGACTCAGCCAATGATCACCTCCATAGTGATTTAAGAAGCTCTGAAGGATGAGTACACTGATAATTAGCGACGACTGTGTGAGGCTAATCTGTGTGAGGCTAATCTGTGTGAGGCTAATCTGCAAAGTTTGTCAGACAGTTTGTCAGACAAACACTGAATAGAAGCAACAGTCCAGTCTGAAGACAAAGCATGGTGGGTCAAGCATGTTGATATGGGGATGTTTCTCTTACTATGGTGTTGGGCCTATTTATCACAGTGATCATGATCACTTTGTATATATCACAAATACTTGAAGAGGTCATGTTGCCTAATGTATACCATGCCTTATGTGTCTGTAAGGGACAAGCTACATTTCTGTCAGACTGTGTGACTGACACTGGGCAATGGTGATGGTTTGTTTGAGCTGAAGTATAGCACTGGCATTTATTTATTGAGAAAAAACATCTAATTAATTCAGATAAAATGCCCATCCATCCATTTTTTTTATTTCTGTGTGATCCTGTTCAGGGTCACGCTGGGGCTGGAGCCGATTCTTGCAGAAACTGGGGTACACTCTGGACAGGTTGTCACCAGTCTAAAACAGTGAAACATAGAAGAGAAAACCATGCATGCGCACCTAGGGGCAAAACCCAATGATGCATACGGAAAACATGCAAGCTTTACACAGAAAGACTCAAATCCAGGACCTTCTTGCAGTGAAGCAACAATATTAATCACCATTCAGTCCTCACGTACAAAATGTCAAGATTCAAGATCCTTGTTCTTATTTTTCTAAGGCATTATTTTCTAGTAACCACCAGGCAGTCCATTAATACCTTTAGTCATCTGGAAAACAAGACTGAATTTTTAGGTGATTTTAACCAGCAGATCATATTTTTTCCTGGTTTGACAGTAAACAACAAAAGTGCTTAATGAAGTAATTATTTACATCAGGCTAAATATACTATATTCTGAATATACATATAAAACCTTGAAATGCTGCATGGAAATTTTCTACATGGTTATAAACCTTGTTCCCACACATTACTGCGACTCTTAGTTTAGACTCATACATGTGAAAGCTGGTAATAAACTGGATTTTAAAAAAATATATAATTTTTATTCCATCCCTGTTTAACCAATCCATTGTTTAGGACACCAAAGCAAACTTATACCCTTATAGCTGGCTTTATAGCAACCCGCTCTGCACACAGCATAATTGTGCCTTGCCCACCAAATTAAGGCAAATCAAGTGGAAACCAATTTCAGAAAGTTCAAAGCATAATTAAGTTAAACTGAGGCATTATTTCCAACGCTTGTATAGTCCAAAGACTAAAAACAGCCCAGGATTACTTTTAACACCAAACACAAACAAAAAAACTAGCTTTTGTGTGGTCTCATTGAGTCATTTTATGGACACAGAAAGTTAAAAGATCTGATAAAATAAAGTGTGCGGTAATTCAACAAAGTTGTAAAAAAATGAGAAACAGATGTTCAGGCATCAGAGATTAGAACATTATGCCTTCATGAGGGTGTTGATGTATGACATCAGTTTTCAAACAGATAGAAGTCAGTTTTGACTGTATGTTTCTGATACTTGATGGATAATAGATTTTAAATACAATCTCATAAAGAGGTTTGTGAACAAACTGTCATCAATGGTAGCTAATGTTGAAAGAGTCACCAAAATGGAAAAAAGAAGTTGCATAAAAACTGATCTTGTATTGGATTCTTGTTTTCTTAAACGCAAAGCCACAGCCAACTTACAGTTGTGCAAAAAAAGGCCAATGTGTCGAAAAGCGGACAAATGCAGCCTTCAAGCTGCTGTGAAACTGGCTAAATCATTATTTTAAATTTACTAGCTTGAAATCAAAATTTACAGTTTCAGCTTACGTTATAGGGGGGGTTGTGTGCGACAGTTTCAGGTAAGTGGATTTTGTAGCTTGTAGCTTTTTTACAACATAATAAGGAATACAATTGTTCATGTTTAGAAAAATAAGTCGCATTGACCACCAAGCCCATTTGAATATAGCCCAAAATACAGTGCCTTGTAAAATTATTCATACACCTACAATTGTTTTTACATTTTGTCACATTGAAACCACAAACTTTAACGCATTTTGGAGGGAATTTTATATGACAATAAACACAAAATATCACATTACTGTGAAGGAGTGAAAGGAACGGCAATTTTTAAGTTTTGTCACAAAATCTCAATTTAGGTCTGGATTCTGACTGGGCTACTCTAACATATGAATATGCTTTCATCTAAACCATTCCATTCTGGCTCAGGCTGTATGTCAGGGTCCCTGTCCTGGTGGAAGGTGAACTTTTTCTACATTCTTGAGCCTTTTGCATCCTTTAGCTCTTCACTGTATTTAGCTTATTCCAGCTTCCCTGTTTGTGCTAAAGAAAAGCATCCCCACAGCATGATGCAGCCACTGTCATGTGCCACTGTGGCAGTGGTGTGTTTAAGGGTGTGGTGTTCTGCATGTTTCATGATTCAAAACTTTTAGTTCATTAGCAGACTTATGCAGAGGTAGGTGACATTTTAAGGGGGTAATTCAGCTGTGTTGGAACATGAGGACTGGAGGTGGACACCTCTGGTTTAGAGGCATGTTTGGTGGTAATATTTTTTTCTGTCATTGTGTTTTGCATGTGTCAAGAGAAATTCCAACCTAAGCTGTGGATTTCTGCAGCTCCTCCAGAGTAACTTGTTTCTTCTTTAAATAACCTCTCCAGTACATCAGATTTCAATGTGTAAAATATTTTGAAAACCACATATGCAGTCTATATTTCACAGTTGTTTACCATGCTGTGCTGGACTATTATATTGAATACAATGCAACATGACACATTGTGAAAAAGGCAAAGTAATACCTTAGCAAGCCTCTGTGTACGGCATGAATTTGCGGAGTAACATAAAAACTCATGTCCACTCATGTGGATGCACAGATGTGGGCTCAACGCCCTGACTGCAAAAGGGTGGAAAATGCGTCACTACAGGCCAGACATCAAAGGCTGCTTCCATCGGGTATAACGTCGAAAAGAGATTAGCAGTGGTTTTAAAAACACATCCATAAAAAGCGCCCCTGCGATGGCCTACAGTGGCGGTTATTACTGGCAGCTTGATGTCATAATAAGCCAACATTAGCTAAGAAAATGGTACATAGAGACTCCACATGTGGGTGTGCATTCACGCTGGGAGACACCCAGAGGTGTCAGAAAGGCAGACATGTCAACATGAACTTCTATTAGCTGATGGAAAAGGGAGCCTAATGATCTTACACAGAGATGTTATGAACTTCAAAGGCCACAGAGGGTTACTTTTGGCCTCTTTTCTTAGTTTCTGCTTAAAAAGAATCAAGAGGGACATGTTACCTAATGAGTACTAAACAGAAAGGAATGTTCTCTTTAATCTTTATAAAAGGATTTTTTGTTTTATAAAAACATCACTAAAACATGATTTGTCTTCATGGTTTATTAGCCCTGTCGTTGATTATACAACATGACATTTATAGGAAAACCCGATTGGTTTCACTGACATTTTCTTGCTTTTTGTTTTACGGTGAACATGGAATTCAAAACAATTATCTGAAAGAAGAATTTTATTTGAGGAAACATTGTTTAAAATAAACACTTACATTCTTCTGGATCTATCTAATAATATATTTGTTGGATGTTTTAGCACAGTCTGTGTTTGCATTATCGTGCTGAGTAATGGCACGTTCCGGTTAATTCCTGCCAAATCTTCCTCATCGCTAAGTTTAGCAGTGTTCTCTCTGTATCATTATTCCATTTGACAGCTGTCTGAAGCCGCAGCTGACTCATTTCCAGGCTGACAGTGATGAGACAGAACGGATTCTGTTTCATTAACACTATTCTCCTTAGTCAATGTGATTCAGCACTTTCTCTACAAGTTGAGGCATTAACAGTAAGACTTTTGCTAAAACACTGATCCCTGCTAATAACTTCCTCCTCTTCATCACTGCTGTCTACAATCTCTCCTTCCTCTTGTTCTCCTTCTCCTGCGGCCCTCTTGGCCTTTTTCTGCAGTGGTGGATCCGTTTCAGGAGTCGTGTCTTGGGCTCTTGAGCGAATGTGTGTTTCCTCTTGTATTGGTTGTGAAACATCGGCCCTCTCCTCCTCCTCACGCTCCTCCTGGTCCCCTGAAACATTCCTTGTTGCAGAACTTGTGCGGGCTGATACAGGTTCAGCTGAAACGACATGACCCGAATAACAATGTTTTTCATGTTAACTGCAGACAGTAAAAATGCTTCTTGCCTGAACATGTGTACAAATGATCTATGATCTCGATGAGGAATACAAAAGTGGAGCAGAATCTGAGTTTAATTAACAGAATGCATTAAAAAAAAAATAAATAAAATGACATTTTTAAAAAAAATGACAAAACTGCCTGGTTTTATGCTGGAAGAGGGTACAAACTAAACAGTTATGAATCACAGTTGGGTCAACGTGGAAAGTATGGTTACAGAAAATGATAAATATAGGTAAATGTTGCCGAACATATAAAAAGTGACAAATGATTAACTTTGGATATTAAAACGTGTTTTGTATTCTATGCGACTTTAATAAAATCAACTATTGACTAAGACTTTTACTTAAAATGGTGTTTAAGAAAAGAATATTATATGTGACCTTAGACGACTATAAGTTCAAAAAGCCTCCATAGAGGACGATTATTAAACAGCATGGCTTTTCATTTACAGGAGGGAATCTATTGGATAGTTTCACTAATAAAATAAAAGATCAATTTTTACACAGAAAGGGGTGAAAAGTCTGTGAAACTGCAATTTAATTTGGGAGGTTATAGGAGTTTTTGCCTGGGTCTATGTATGAAAGTCAGAATAATAAGAAATAAATATTATAAATGAATTATACCTATAATAATCAATACAGTAACTGCTTTTCTGTTTTAAACATAAGCCATTAGATTGTTATGTTATCCTGTGCATGCACTTTCTTGGTGAACCTTGCACTGTGCTGTAGTCAATGTTTACCAAAACTGAACTTTGACTGCAGTGTGCTGTGACGCACTTAAAGGGTCAATGGACACACGATATCCATCAAACTGCTTTTGGTGGAGGTAAAAGAAGTGGGTCAGTGGGGAAACAGAGCTCTTTCACAGGCCCCACGCTGCTCTCTGGATCATAACGTCTCATTCAAATTTTATATTCATTGTTGTTTCTCTTCACAATGATAATCCCACTTGTCACTCTGAGGACTCCACTCCTTTCGTTTCTATTCCAAAAAAGAAATTCAAGGGCAATTACCTTACAGCTGTCAGTCGCACTCTCACTAAGAGTGGACTCAGTTCGACTGGTCACAGCGAAACCTTACCTTTGCATAAACGCAATGCAAAACAGCACCAACAGTGCTGCTTTTACATGCTGAAAATAGCTCTAGGCTGAATGCTGTTTATATACTGCAGGTCTCTCAGCATGAATTCATTCTTAGTAGATACGTCTCTGCCACAGTATCTGACTGCTTCTTATCACTTCCTGTCCTGCTTCCCACAGCTTGGCATGTGTAATTATCAGGATGTTTCTATGGCTAAGTTTATAGGAGAACAACATCTTACCAGGGCTTATCACTGAAAACACACATTCAGGCTAAAATTACCTCATTTGTCATTTGGACAGTTTGTTCTGACAGTGTAATGAAACAAGGCTTGTGTTCTATGCTAAAACTATGGAATATAACTGCACTACACACAATTTGATTCCTGTGTGCAGATCTGAGAAGAAATCCATCTATGCATCAATTACATATTCACATGACTGTCACCCCTGGACCGTAAAACGACACGAAACAAAAACTGATATCTTGTTTTCTCCTTTTCAGAACCAATGAAGTCACTGTAGAATAAGCAAGCTGTGGTTGATCCCCTTTTTGGCTACTGCTTCTGTTGAGGTTAAGCTGGTGTGCATGATCCTGAGCAGAACACGCTCATTTCTGTTGGGTTAACGCGTTGCCATAGAGAAAAATAAGGGAACAGAGTGCCTTAGAGTCCCAGCTGGAGAAAAAGGACATGATACAATGGTGTTGGAATCGACTGTACTGGGTTTTGACTCATGTCGGGCTGTACGTACTACATTTGCTTAGAAGCATGAAAGCAAAAGCAAGGAGTCTTAACAGCAGCAGTTCTAGCATAAATTGTGCCATAAGTTCTTCGGCTATCCCACACACACATCCACACACACAAATAACCCCAACCCTAATCTGAGATTGTTACAATACAATTCATGAGTCCTTTGAAAATATAATTAAGGTTTCTAATTATGTCTCAAATTGTGTTTTAAAGAAGCCGTATGCAGTTGAGGTCTAATCGGTCTAAATGTTTTTCTATTTGAAACACAGTTGTCCAAAAAGGTCCGGGTTGTCTAAAAAAAATACCAAAATTGCCCTTTAATTTAGTGCAGCATCAAACTGCTAAAGGTTTTTGATACATATAAAGGTGTTTACTTGGGATTTTGTTACCTGGACCTTTGAGTGGGTAGTCCTTCCAGTAATCTCTGAGAACTACATGCAGCACAGGATACTCAATGATTGTTTTGTAGCTCAGGTTATCCCTGAGGCTTTTCTCGATGTCCAACCCGTGGTACCTATGTCAGACCACAGGGAGAATCAGGCACAGCAAAGAGGTAAATGAAAGGCAAAATCACTACAGCATGCTAGAAAAATTATAGGATGACATGAAGTGGAAAGCACAGGTGTTTAAAGTGGCTTATGTAAATTATCAAGGGATTAATAGACATGAAATATTTTAATTTCCAACAGCCAAACAAATATCCTTTTCTGGCATCCTCTAAATTGACAGATGCGGTATTTGGCCAAGACAGCTGCATTACAGAGGAGACACGTGGAGCAGCTCTCCCCATCCTTCTTCAACCATCTGTGCAACTGTGCAAGATGACATTAGTGGTTGCCTCACTCAAGGCAATTCGGTCATAAATTACAGAACTAAACAGTTGACCAGATTCTGAGGAGACATGCTCTAACTTTAATGTAACAGATTTATATCTATAGATCTCTCTATAAATACACTATATCTGTGTGTCTATCTATTTATGCATTTAACATTTCTGAAGATAATGAACGGGTATGGAAGAAGCATAGACAAAGTATGGGTGTTGGGCTTCTTTCTTGTTTTGCTCAATGGCACAATTATCCAGGTAACCTCCTACCTGCAAATCCAATCCATGTCCTCTGTTAAAACAAGCCCATAAAAGAAATTCACTGGAAGAAGTGTTTCAAAGAAGCTTCTATGAATAGGGCATATCAAATGACTAAAAGCAGAAAGTTGTGAGGTTTAAATAAGCACAAAAAAACTCTTTATAGGTTGCAAAACACATGGAAGATGTTAAACACTCCCCGAAACAAATTTACATTTGAGAAAACAAATTAACATTTCGGAAAACACTTTTAACAAGTCCCGAGACACATTTAAAAATGACAAAATCTAATGGAAAGGGAATCAACTTCGATGCTGACCCGGAAGTGATAACGTGAGCGCTCATGGTGACCCAAGATGGACAGCAATCAAATAGCGTTTTGCCCGCTTTGTGGCACACATATGAGTAGATTAACTCGGTTTTGTTTTTCGTGCGGTCGGTTCTTAGAGCCTGAGAGAGCGCAATTCGTGGCAGTAGCAACTAGAAATGATGCTTCCGCCACCGAGGGTGCAACAGCGTCCCAGACCAGCAGTGAAAGCCTCTAAGATGCTGTTTTTGCCGAAGCCAATGCTGATTATCAGCATATGGGTTGTCATTATAGTTATTAGCTATTGACTGTTAGTCAGCAATTGCTTTCTAATGATGATCTCATTATTGGTTATTATTTAATCAACAGTGTTAGACCCATAATATAAGGTGGCTGTATTTACTTGAGATGGAATCTATATCCTAAATAGCATTTTGTGTATGTATAACATGCTGACAGGATGACAAATAGACATTCCACAAACAGTCGGTTTATTATAGATCATGAATGGTTACTGTGATGTTAATCACAGTAAATAAAATGAATTACTTAAAAACATGCAGGCACTCTGTAGAAGTCCCTGGCTGCGAGGGTGCCACTGGTTGCCACAAGGAAGCCAGAAGGTGCCACTGGCTGTTGCTGTTATTTGTATTAGATATTTAAAAGTCCACCTGCGAATATGTAGATATGACATTTTAGTTTTTGTCAGTTTTATTTTTGTTATTTGTGAATGTCCATTTATATTCCCTAAGCTTCCACACTTATCAAAACTAAATTGTTTCCAGTGACCAGTCTCTCTTTACGTTGACAGCAGAGCACCTCCAGGTGCAGCTCATCAAATTTCACCCACATCTGATGTGAAATCTCAAAATTAAAGCTCTTAAAAAAGGTCATTTTAGACATTATTGTGTTTATAGCCAGAAAACAGATTGTTTCCAGTGATTACTCTCAGTTCAGGCTGACAGAAAGACACCTCCAGATGTTACTCATTAAATGTTCCCAACAGCTAACGTGGAATTTCAAAATTAAAGGCCTTAAAAATAAGTCATTTTAAGTTTATTTTCCCTAAATTTCAGTGTTTATTGCAACAAAACGGTTTGTGTCCAGTGATTACTCTCACTTCAGGATGACAAGAGAACACTTGAGAAATTCCACTGATCAAATTTCATGAAGTTCTGATGTGGAATTTCAAAATTAAAGCCCGTCAACGTTAGACATTTTCTATCTTTTACTAAGTTGTTGAATATTTTCATGATAACATGTTTTATGGGCCGATCACTTGTGATCTCTTAGCACTTGAAATATGTATAGGTTGACTATATGCAACTGTCAAACCTACTGCAGTCCAGCATCTAAACAAATGAAAGGGGTAATTCTGAAAACAGGCAAAACGCCACTCGATTGCTGGCAATCTTGGGTCACCATGAGCACTCCTGTTATCACTTCCGGGTCAGCCTCGGAGTTGGTACATTCCCTTTCTGCTAGATTTTGTCATTTGTAATTTTGTCATTTGTAAAAGTGTTTCATGTCTTATTAAATTGTTTTCTGAAACGCAAATGTGTCTCAAGCTTTGTTATCGCGTTTCAGAATTTGTGATGTTGGTTTGCACCTCCCGGCCACTGCAGTTTCCCATGAATGTTACATAACACAAAAGGCACAGAAAGAACTTAAGATTTTCAGCTCGAATCAATTCAGGAAGAAGGTGTGTAACAAGTAAAAAAAAAGTAAACAGGTCAGATCAAAAGCAGAAACTTCTACGCCTATTATTTCCATGACATTTAGTTTATGGCTAAAATCAAATAAACCTAAAAATAAAATGCAATATATTTTTTCTACCCACTTGTTTGTAAACAACTATTAAACAGAACAGATCCCTGTGGTGTTCATGAGATTTAAACCTCTGTCCACTTCCACACACACATCTGGTGTCTATATAATGTTCTGTTGAATCAACAGAGGCTCAGCTAATGTTTTCTTCAGGGGGAGTTTGTACTAAGAGATCACCAGGCATAAAAAGGAAGAAACAGAACACACTTTTCTTTTACTTTACTAAATAAGGTTGGATTTAGTCACTTCCATTTGCAACTATTTTCTACCCACACTTCCATTACATTGATAAAGTCATTTAAAAAAGTACATGGCTGTTACATTTTAAATGGGGTACATTGTTATTGTAACTAACTCAATTTCCATGGTGACCTTCTAATGGGACTCAGTAATAGGAAATATATATGTAATATAGAAAATCACCTATATAGTTCTTTAAATATTATGACACAAAATTATATATAAAAACCTAAAACACAAATCTATAAATTGTAATAATTTGAACAGCTTTGGACTGTCTGCAATTAGATTTTAATTTTAACCTGACTTTATTAAATATAACTGTAACTGGACTGTACTTGGTTTACTCTTTTGATGAATAAATCTTACATTTCCTCAGCATTTCCTCATTTTACTCTTTAGCTAAAGACATAGCAAGCAGAAAGGTTACAAAGAGTCTACAATTGTATAAGTAAGGAGTAGGTCACAAAAAAACAAAAACTGGACTGCATTATAAATACAACATGGCACAAAAGGCAGTCACCAATCATATAATAAAAACAAATATTGGAAAACAGGAACATTTCATTCACAGGACATTTCTCCAAAATTGATGAGAAGAAGAAACTGAAGCTGGTCAGTGAGGCTGCAAAGAAGAAGAAGCTACACGTGACAACAGTCTCCTGAATTCTCCATATGTCTGGACTAAAATGTTTTAGGGTTAAAAGGCAGAATGATTTTCTTTCAAAGACAAGACCGAGGCCTGGTGAGCATCTTCCAAAACATGTTGGCACAAAAACAAGACTGAATATCACAACAAAAATTATACCCACAGTGAAATATTATTACTTTATCAATGGCTTCACGTAGCAAACAGTTTTGGCCCAAAGTATTCAGTTGTCTACTAGAAAGCTGAAGGTGAAAAGAAATTTGGTTTTTCAGCATTAACTTGAATCCAAGTCAGATGTCCTCATAACCTCAGGTACCTGAGGAACGTTTACTGATAAAAGTCAAGATGTGGGATGCTGATCGACTCCAACCAAAGACTGAATGGTGAAGCTAAAACCAAAAGGTGCTTCAACAAAGCATTAGTATCGGACACTCTTTCTACTGGGTTATTGCAACTTATTTCCCTTAAAATTTGATTGTTTTCCATTTAAATTGTGTAGGATAAATGTCACATTACACGTGTTAAAAAAGCTTTAAAAAGTCCATGTTCTTACAAAAAAGTATCAAAAACCCGGGGATTGTAGACTTTTAAGAGTCACTGTGCATAAGTAAAACAAACTGAATGGAACAACTAAGACAACTTGTCTGACTTGTATTTCAACAGGAATTATTTCACCAGCAGATTAAAACTTTCACCAATGTTTCAATATTATTTAAATAAAATCTTTTAAATCAAGGTCAAAAAAGGAAAACAAACTATGTAGCCGAAAGTAAAGACAGTGTGTCACTGTGGGAGTGTGCAACGGGTTCTAAATTTAGTGAAATAAACTGAAAAACACACAGCTCAGAGCGAGGTTGAAAAAAGAAACTGCACAGCTCTGTGAAGTGAACCGAGGCAAGATGACGAGGGTCAAATGGGCCACAAGGCGACGAAGAAACCAGGTCTGCCACACAAGCATCTTTATGAGGTTTCGTTTAATCAGAAACAGTTGTTTACAGTTCTAAATAGTCTTAAGGTAATGTGGGTAGAAAACAGTTGCCAAGCAGTGAGGAGAAAAGCTTTGGTGAAATACTGAACTGGAAACAGTTAGGCTGGAATCTTTGTGTAACGAGCCTCTATGCAAAGCTATAATGTGGTGGTAAGTTACTGGTCAGGACACAGAAGCAATGAATGAAAATGATTTTCTGTAACCTGCTCATAATCTACTGGAAGAAAAACGGCTTCATGAATTCAATAAACAATATCTCCCGGTGAGTGGGCACTTAAGGCTATTTTGGTTTGATAAGGGGTCATAATCTGTCATAACTCTAAAACGTCAACTGGTCCGAAATAAACTGATACACAATGGTTAGGTACATAGGTACAAGGGGCTAATTAACCTGGACCACGTCTACAACTTATGTTCAACTCAACTCATGTTTAAAAATATATTAGCAACTTTATTTAATATACGAGTTAAAAGGCTTGTAAAAAAAAAACTGCCTAAGGTTTTAGCAGATATCCATCTCTCTGTCCATCATCTTCATCTTATCTGAGATTGGGTCACACGGGCAAATAGTCCAGGAGGGAAACCCAGATAACTTCTCCCCCGCAACAGTCCAGCTCATTATGCAGGATTCCAGGGCCAGAAGGGGTATATAGTCCCTCTGTCATCTTCTGGGTCTGCCCTGCTGTCTCTTCCTGGAAAACCTCCACAGGAGGGCTCCTGATCAGATCTCAACTGACTCTGTATCCAGGATCTTGTTCTTTCTGTCACAATCCATATGTCATGACCACAAGTGAGACTCGGAACAAAGATGGACCAGTTAATCGAGAGCTCCGATCTGTTTATCCATCTCCTGCTCCATCCTGCCATCACACATGAACAAGACACAATGATTCTTCAATCCCTCTGCCTGAGGCAAAACTGACCTCTAACCCAGAGGGAGCAATCCACCTTTTGCTGAACGGTACCTATGGCCTCAGACTTATGACCCTTTTCCATAAATACTTATATTATATTTAAATTGTGTAGGATAAATGTCACATAATATATTATACTCGACTCGACTCGGGTCGGCTCTACACGGTTTGGTTCACTTACCATTAAGTAATGTGTTAAGATTTGTAGAGACACTAAAACAAGAGCCTTGACTGCTGCTTGGTCAGACTCAGAGTTAAAGAGGAGAGCCAGAGAAGGCTGCAGGCAGCAGCACAAAGCACTTTGGATAAGTGGAGGAGAGAAAGGGAAGCCATGGAGGGGTATCAAACTAATGGCCGCCCCACACCTCGCTGAGTAGGGACTAGTGGAAAAGGGGCATTAGAGGAGCTGACTCTTATCCCAGTTGTTTCATGCTGCAAACTGCACCAGTGAACGTTGACGGTCATGGTGTGAAGATGCCAACAGAACCACATAATTTACAAAAAGCAGCCCTTAAAAGCATCTCAGGTACCCCATGCTCCTGTAGCACTACCAACAAAATGCTTTAAAGGACATGGTTGTAAGCCTTCACCAGATTAATAAAACACATGCAGACAGGACAACCACACTGTCCTGACTCCTTCGGCATTAACAATTCTGCCAGGGTAAAGATCTGGCCCAGTGTTCCAAGATCAGAACAACAGACACACTGCTCCTCCTAAATCCAAGGAATCGTAACACGTCTGCCTACCAGCACTACCGTGGGGGGGGATTACTGACTTATTCAAGCTCAAGTTTCTTCACAATCAAACTCCCTTTTAGCTCATTTTTAAAATATCACTACAAGAGTTTGCTTTGCATTTATGACAAATGTTTCTAGTGGTGATGCCTTACACATGAAACTTGTAATGGATGGATGGACAAATGGATGCATGGATAGATGGATGGATCTTTGAAACAATGGGATAAAGAAAGTATGAAAATATCAACATTTTTCAGAACTCTACTTATGGCTTTTAAACTTTTCCAATTCCAGAAATTACCTACATAAATTTCATATTTTTCCAGACTTTTCAAGGCTGCACAAGAAGCCTGACCTTAAGCCTTTTCACCATTATTACCAGCAGCAGCTCTTCAAGCAAACCTTGGAAAGGTTTAATTAACTGATGTTCAGGAAAACAACAAACGTTCCACACAGTGTGAAAGAAACTAGTTTCAATAATCCAAGCAGTATCGTGCTTTAAGTTTCATGTGTGAGCCAAATAAATACCTTAATGGATTATTCTCTCGTGTAAATGTAGAACTATTTCAGTAACAACACAGCACTGTCATATCAGGAGACATGAGGAAGCATCTGCCGAACAGAAATAAATACGAGCCTTGGGGCAAGATGGGCAACAGCCAATCAGCGAGCACCGGAAAAGGTTTGCCACACATATGTAGGAGAAAGCTCAGCTTACACAGGACAAAAACATCCCTGTCTCACAGGGCCATGAAATAAGCAAAAAAAAACAACAAAAAAAGTACAGACAGGTGTTTCCTTTTTCAGCCAGAAATGTGAAAACAACTTCTGTAAATCTGACACATCAGGAGGCATGGATGCTGTGTGGGATTTGGCCGGCTGAGAGGAAAAGCAGAAGTAAGGGAAAAAGGGAGAAGGCATCCTCTGGATCAGGGGAGTGGAATAAAAAAATAAAAAGATCAAACATGAAAAATAACACAAACAAACATCCAGGAATGTGTGAATGGTACTCTTGATGAACAGCCTTCTTTTCCAGTAAGAGGATGCTGCTAACACACCTATGTTTAGTCAGGCACAAGAACTTCTTTCTTGGTCCGTGCTGATATTTCACGTAGTCGTTCAACAACAACATGCAGTCATGTACTTTGTGGTAATTAACTCCCGAAGCCGTTACCACCACTATCCATGACTTCATTAAATCAGCAGTCCAAGCCAAATTAAGAGTTTTCTTAAAAAAAAACGCTGTTTTCAAAAAGAACTGGCCTGTTTGGAACTGAAAAGCTTTAAACTTATTTCAGATGAGATGTCAGTCTGCAGCCGCCCAGCTTCAAATTAGGGTTGGAATCAGTGGCCAAGCCTTCTTATGCAACTGCACCGAGTTAATGCAAAGTAATTCCCATGACATGCATCCTAATGTTACTCATTAATATTCATTAACAAACTCATCTTGGTGTTGTGCAACAACTTGCTGATAGATGCTAAGGTGGGACGGGAAAGGTTTGTTGACATTTTCTCACAATAATAGTACCCATTAGAAATATTTATCTTGATTTAAACTCATAAACCTGGGCAATAAGTAATAGAAACAGCTGCTTTCCAAATCTTGTGGCTGCTTCCTACAGGATAATGCCCTGTGTCACAAAGCTCAGATCACCTAAAACTGGTTTCTTGAAAACGCGAATGAGTTCACTGTACTCCAGTGGCCTCCACTGCCAACAGATCTCAGTGCAGTAGAGCGCCTTTGGGATGTAGTGGTATAGAAAATGTGCATCATGGATGTGGAGCCAACAAATCTGCCTGAACTGCCTGATGCTATCATGACAATATCAACTGAAATGTTTCTGACATTTTGTGAATCTAAGTCACAAAGAATTAAGGCAGTTCTGAAGATAAGATGGGGGGTCCAACTAGCTATATGTACCTTATAAAGTGTCCAGTAAGGGTATTTTATGCTCGCCTTCTTTACTGGGGAACGAGTGAAATATATTCTGTTGCAGTCTGCAACAGAGTCTGCAGACAGAATTTCATTAACATAATTAAAAATACGCAGCGGTGTCTTTAAAGCGGCAGTACGTAACAGTTTTCTCAAGAATAGACATATGGTATTTATATAACAGGTTTGACATACCAATTTAATCAAATAGCACTTCATTTTTCATTGTAAAGACTAGCTTGTAATGACACTGTAAAGGTGCAGCACAAGAGGGAAATTTCTGTTCTGAAGTGTTAATACATGCAAGCAAAACATGACTACTTGACAGGCTGTGCCAAGTTTTGGCAAATATCGACACTCATCTTTCAATCATTTATCTAACCCTGCTGTCATAAAATATAATTTATAGCCTGGAAGTGGGAGCGCAGCCTGGCCCACTGGGCCAAATAAAGGAAGCACGTATCTGTGCATATTAGAGGATGAAAAATGGGATGGGAGGTTGCATGACGTTTCATTAGGGCCAGGGTGTAATGGTTGAGAACATTTTATGATCATCAGTTAATCTGTGACAAAAACCAAAAATGGAAAGCAGCTAAAGAAACGAACAGAGGGTGACGTAAATTATGACAAGGTATGTCATAATCGCCATACCCTGATCTTCTTAAAATAGCAAGAAATCAGGAAGAGCAAGACTAAAAGGGGAAAAGAGAAGATCCAAACATAACAGAAACTATGATCATTAGGAGACAATGGAGGTGAAGTGGGATCAGGAAAAAGGTAAAGCCCAGGCATCCTGGAATCAAACCAAAAAAGGCAAGAAAAAAAAACCTGATGCTGTTTTATTCTACTTGCCAAAACTCTGCATAAGTTTGCTGGAATTTACAAGGCAGTGATATCATGCCCATAAACTGCGTATTTTGATTTCAGGCGTACTGAGTAAATCACTCAAGATTGATTGAACGGTCAGTGCAGTCACACGAACAGGGTGTGAAATAAGTAATACGATTCCGACATGCCTTTTAAGGATTACTAAAGGGTTCCGGAAATGATAAAAAAATAAAGCTGGAGAATCTTAAAAAAACTGAGTTTCAAAGCATTTGTTGACAAGGAAATAATTGTAACTACAGGTCCTTCTCAAAATATTAGCATATTGTGATAAAGTTCATTATTTTCCATAATGTCATGATGAAAATTTAACATTCATATATTTTAGATTCATTGCACACTAACTGAAATATTTCAGG
>JAHUTJ010001566.1:0-18061 GCA_036250325.1 Characodon lateralis
ATTTTTGTGTGATTTTGTTGTCAGCACATTCAACTTTGTACAGAACAAAGTATTCAATGAGAATATTTCATTCATTCAGATCTAGGATGTGTTATTTGAGTGTTCCCATTATTTTTTTGAGCAGTGTATATATACATACTTCTTAAAATTATAGTGCCCCCTAGTTTTGTGTTTCAGGTACATATATATTTAGAATGGTATGAATTTATTCTCTTTTTTTAAATGTAAATCCAGGAAAAAAAAAAAATAAAAATCTTTTTGCTGTGGAAAAGGTTGGTTGGTTGCGCATACGTTTCTAATTTTATAAAACTTTCTAAATGCTTTTTCTGCCTTGTTCTGTAGTTTTTACTGGCAACGTTTTACAATGATGGGGCTTGAAATATTGCAAAGGGTTTTGCATGTTACATAATACTTAACAAAAATATTTGGTATTTGCAACTTGAAGATTTAAACACAGATTGAATTGTTCTACAGATTTTTTTATGTTCAGAGCTCAAAGTTACATGTGAGATAGCCTGTATGATACGGACATTCTTAAATGATATTAAAATTTGGCCTCAGAGCATGGTCTTGAAGATATGTACTAAATTTTGCGCAAAATTCATCCATCAGCTCTGATGCACAGAATGGCATCCCTTAATATAATGTTTAATTTTGTGTCGTTGTCTCAAATTATATTGGAGATATGCTCAATTAACTATTGCGCTAGCTATAGCTGTAAAACCTTGTCCATGCATACTTAAATAATTCTCATAATTCTCTAGTAACATTTTTCACCTTGACCCATATATGCTATGCACTTTCATGTTCACGTGTCCCCCCTGATAAAGATTTCAGCTGATAAAAATCCAGTTTAGCCTGATGTTTGTCTGCTGGAAACATCCATAGAGACCTTTGCAAAAACATGTATACAACGCTTGGGATCAGTTACATAAGCACCAATATATTTTATTGTTTAACACTATATAATTAGTTAGGTATTAAAGTATCTTGGTGATTCAAATCTGAAATATAAATATACTTCAACTAGAATGAGCTCAAGGTAAAAAAGTTTATATTTGTACCTTGCCTTACCTATTACAAAAATATAGAACTGGGTTACTTGTTTTGTATTAGTGGAGCACCTAAAACATGTTCAAAATGTATCTAGAGGACAGATAAAGTTGTTTTTAAAAATATTTTGTTCTAATAAAATATGTACAAAATACTTCTACTGACATTTATTAAATTGTACTTTGTATACTGGAGGTTGCTCCGCTTAAAAATGTGGAAAGATAATGTCATAATTAGTCACACCACAAGTATTCAAAAGCATCATTGAAATATTATTGGTATACTTATACAGACATAGATCATTTCATTTGTGATTGTATTATTGCTGTACGGTATGCAAGATGTGAATCAGGCTTTTATATCATTAAAACTGCCTGTATTTTCACTCTTTAGATTTCAGTTTATTAAACACTGCAGAGTTTCATTCTGCTGGCTTTATATGCACTTTTATACAATTCTAAATCTGTAAATTGCAGAGCTGATTGTGTTGTGTTCATCACAGTTGTGTGCCCCAAGCTGGGTCAGGACTGCAGCTGAAAATCAATGAGGGTGGAAGTACTGTATAAGCAGCAGGCTGCAGAATATCTTGATGGACAATGGTCAATGGTCACAAACAGGGTTTCCTAAAGAAGAAAGATACAGTAATCAAAGCTATTAATCTAGAAACGTCATCTTATATTAAGTTATTTGATTTTCTGTGTTATTATGTATACTGGACTTTTGGAAAACCTTTACAATTTAGCAGTAGACATGGTGTCCCAGAAAACAACTAAACATTCAGGCCTATAAGTTTACTGGTTAAACAAGACCATTTTAAATGATAAAATACCTATTTTATTTTGACCATATCTATTCTCTGAACAGGTTCTCATGACAACGGCAACAATATTTTACTGATGCACTGTGCTCAAAGGTCATGTTAGCTGATCAATGATATGATATGTAATTTGTTGTACAATCTCAATTACACCGAGACCCTGACTAAGTAAATTATTGTCTATATGTAAGATCGTATCAGCTTATCTTTGCATGTTGTAACAATCATTACATTTATGGTCCTAGTTTGTGAGAGGTTGGTGCAACTTTTCACCAACTCTTCACCAGCATATAAAAGGCCACAGTTTTCTGCTACTCTTTGGATTTGGTCCCACGGTGAGTTGATGAGGGGTAGAACACCTTTTTTATTTTTAGCTCAAACTGTTCATGTGGTAACCTTTGAGTGAGATGAATTTAAAAACTCTGTTTTCATTTTTGATTATAGTCATCTAAAGAAGTTGTTAAATATCAAGACAACATGGCAAGGCTCATTTTGGTAACAGGTATTGTAAAAATAACTGTTCAACAACCATTCTGAGACACAGAGTTCTATATTGTTGAATGTAAGGTTTAATTTGTCTCCCCATTCTTTTTTTTACCTAAGCCTTGTGTCTGGTGTTCTTCCAGCTGGGTAAGCTATCCATTTTCATCAACCAATGTCATTCACATTCCTAATTTTGGAGGAACATTTGATTAAATTATTCTTTAATAATCTATTGCTCCTTTACAGCACATACCAACAGAATGGAGTGCTATTTCACCAACTGGTCTCAGTACAGGCCTGGGGATGGCAAATTTCTGCCACAAAATGTAGACCCCTTTCTGTGTACCAGCCTTATCTATGCCTTTTCCATCATCAATCATGCCAATGAGTTGGTTACCTATGAATGGAATGATGATGTCCTCTACAAGGCCTTCAACGACCTTAAGACAAAGTAAGTCAGACATTGTCAGACATTAGATTAAGATACAAAGTACATTTAAACTTGAACTCAGTTTAGCAATATTTTGTTAATCACTTGTTATCAACATTGCCTGAAGGAACTGTAACAGATTCTTAAGATATGCTGTTTTTTCCCAGGAATCCTCATTTAAAGACTCTGTTGGCTGTTGGTGGCTGGAACTTTGGCTCAACTCAGTAAGTAATCCTTTAAGTCACAGCAAGTATGACTTCATAACACACAACTGACTTATGCTGCTTATCTTCTAAACTTTAAACACTACCATGAAGTTTTAACTGAGCAGAAAGAGCAATATTTAGCTACTTTCTTTTTTTATTTGAGCTAGCTTCTCAGCTAATCCAGTTGACTGAAAGCTTCTACATGTTTACAACACCATGACAGTATGTAGCTAGAAGCTGTGTCAACAACGAAGTAAACAAATATCAAATACCAGACCATGACTTGCAGCTAAAGGTCAAAAACTATTGGCAGGCCTATTGTTAAAAAGTGTTTTGATCCTTTAAAAATTGTGTCCTACAGGTTCTCTATTATGGTGTCAACTCCAGAAAACCGTCAGAAGTTCATCCAGTCTTCAATCAAATTCCTGAGGACTCATGGGTTTGATGGACTGGATCTGGACTGGGAGTACCCAGGTGCTCGTGGAAGTCCACCTGAAGATAAGCAAAGGTTTACTCTTCTCTGCAGGGTGAGTTGAAAAAAGTTTTAGTCCAGTTTTCCTTTCCAATGCACAACTATGTTTCCATGTTTTATTTGGACCTCCACCCTCACACTTTTGGGGTGATTATTACAGGAACTTGTTGCAGCCTATGCAGCAGAGGCTGCATCCACTGGCAAACCACAGCTCATGTTGACTGCTGCAGTGGCTGCTGGAAAAGGTACCATTGACAGTGGATATGAGATTGCCGAGATTGCTAAGTAAGTGCTGTTTCAAGTTGTTTCTCACAGGAAGACTAGTTGTGAAAGTGTTTTGGTTGAGGATTCTTTTTACCTAGGGAGCTGGATTTCATCAATGTTATGACCTATGACTTCCATGGAACTTGGGAGCAGTTCACTGGCCATAACAGCCCTCTGTACCAAGGATCTATGGACTCCGGTGACCTAGTCTATTTCAATATTGTAAGCATCCCTTGGGAGAAATTATAAAGTTATGCTTAATGTATATTTTTTACTTTTGTGTTGCAACATTCTTTCTGTGCATGCATGGGTATTCTCCAGGGTCCCTGGGTTCCCACCATTGTAAAACATGCATGTCAAGTGAACAAGCTCCTAATTTGTTCTTAGGTGTGACTGTGTGTATGTAAGCCCCATGAAGGAATGAACACCTGTTCTGAGTGTACCCCACTTGTCATCTGCTGAGCACATGAGATAGGCACTATTTCTCTGGGACCCTGCAAGGGCTGAACATGTGCAATAAATTAATGAATAGATTGTTTTGTTATTTTACCTTTTGTTCAATCAAACATTTTTAGGACTATGCCATGAGGTACTGGAGAGACAATGGCACCCCATTAGAGAAGCTGAGAATGGGATTTGCAGCCTATGGCCGGACGTTCCGTCTAACATCATCAAATACAGCTGTTGGAGCCCCAAGTAGCGGACCTGCATCAGCTGGACCATACACTCGTGAAGCTGGATTCTGGTCATACTATGAAGTAAAAAGCTCTCTTTGGATAATTACCATGTATTTTACATTAGTAATATTTGGCATGTAATGGCCTATAAATAATATGAATGTTCAAACTACTAAATTCTATAAACCTAACAATGTTTTATATTGTTTAGATCTGCACTTTCCTGAAGGACACTACCATCCAGTGGATTGATGATCAAAATGTTCCTTATGCAACAAAAAATAATGAGTGGGTTGGATTTGATAATAAGGAAAGCTACCAAATCAAGGTATGTAGGGCTTCTTGTGTCAAGCCTATGTTCCTAACACACTTGTTGTAAGAATGAAATTATTCCATAGCTTCTCTTAATTGTTGCCACAACAGGTGAGGTACCTGCAGGAGCAGAAGTTTGGCGGTGCTTTTGTGTGGGCCCTTGATTTAGATGACTTTGCTGGAAAATTTTGTGGAGAAGGCGCCCACCCTCTATTGTCCCATCTTCGCAGTCTCCTTAATATTGGTAGGGCTTGAGTTCCTTTTAATGATCACAAATCTTGCCTACCTGTGTGGTTTTCTAGCAGCAAACTACACAGGTTTAATCAACCTTACCATTAATATCATTCTGTGTTTTCTTTTTACAAAATGGAAATACTAATATATAAATGTTAGACTAACCTATCAAAGTTATGTAGTAATATTTCTTTTCTGTCTATTCAGAGCTTCCACCACTTCCCTCAACAACTACCCCCAAACCTGGTGTTAGCACTACATCTCCAACCACCACCACCACCACCACTACACATGCTCCAGGACCTGGCTTCTGCAATGGCAAACCTGATGGCCTGTATGCCAACACAGATGATAGGACCAGTTTCTACATGTGTGCTGCAGGCATCACCCATGTTCGTTACTGTGGAACTGGATCTGTCTTTGATGACAACTGCAAGTGCTGCAGTTGGCCTTGAGCTTTCAATGGTAGCAATGTAAAATACAACTGACACCAACAATTAAAAAGACTAAATTTCCTCTGTCATCTATTGCTTATATAATCATGTACCTCTATATACTATTACTTAGTACAGAAAAATGTATAGTTTTGGTGAAGTATGTGACAAGAAATATAATTTGCCAACAAACACATACCAACAAAAAGAAACTACCTTAGTACCCTTAACTACACTGCTGAGAGCTGTCAATGTACATGTTATTGGAAATAAAGGAATTAAAAAAAATTTCAGAGTAACTCATCATATATACAGTATATAAAACTATATAATGATCATTGTTACATTTGGAGGAGAAAGAGGGAAGTCGGCAAGCCTCAGGACTCCATCCGAACTGTGAAAAACAGGGGTGGCAGCAACATGTGTGCGTGTGGTGGCATCATGAGGAAAGAACATTATGTGGAAATACTGAAGCAACATCTCTTAATATCAGCTATAAAGTTAAATTGTGGGCACAAATGGTTCTTCTGAAGAGACAATGATATAAAGAATCCAGCAAATTTTTCCAAATGGTTTAAGAACAGTAAAGTCAATATTCTGGAGGGGCCATCACAAAGCCAGGATCTCAGTTGTAGGTGTGTAGAAAGGTTGTGAGCAGAGCTGTAAAGGTGTGTGTCAAATCTGACCAAGTTACACCAGTTCTGTCAAAATGTTTTGACAGTGACGTTAACACTACACCACATATAGGTTTAAGCTGAATTAAACGCAAGAGGGTACATGAATTTTTTTGTGTATGTGCTAAAACATTTGTCAACAAAACAAAAAATTCATCCTATAGCTTAATTTAACAACATAGTCAATCATCTCAGAATAATGCTCCTCATGCAATTGTGTGATGTAGACCAGCACTCCTCACTGAGGGGAGAATAGTTCAATTACAACAATAAGAAGGTAAGTTAAAAATAATAAATCTGGATTCTAAATAAATACACATCAATAAATACATATACTGTAAGCAAGTGGTGAATGTTTTGCAAAAGTTGTCTGTATTCAATCCTCACAAAAAAAGCTCAGCCTCAGTCCTGCTCTCTCTTTTACATTTTGTGTTTTTGTGAGCTTTTTTTGCCCTCTACCATGATTCTCTGGTCACTTTTATAAGAGAGGATCTCCTCTTCTCACACCCATGTTTGCTGTCTGGGGTCGGAGGCCAGGAAAGGAAACGGGCCTTCTGGTCGGGATCTGGGCTGGGGTTCGGGTCTGGGGGGTTGTCCGGTGCTGGGGCTGGCTTTTCGGCTCTCTCTGGATCACTTGGATTTCCTTGGATCTTGGTCCCTGGCTCCGGTGCCTGGTCCATAAGCTGGGGGGGGTGCCGGACTCCGGCGAACAGGTCTTGGCCGGGCAGTTTGGAATGTTGATTGAAATGTGGCTTCGGTTTTATGGAGGGGCTGGCCTGGGGGAACCTCTGGGATCTGGATGTGGGGTTGGCGGGGCGCTAGCTCCCTGGTGTCCTGTGGTGGCCTTCCTCCAATGCTTCCTTCTGTGGCTCTGGCCCCTGGCCAGGCGCCGGGCAGCGGTTGGCGGTCGGGTGGGTGCAGAAGTGGAGCATGTCTTATGCCTGCACTGGGGCAGATGGTTGGTTGTGCATGCCCTGAAGAGGTTGGTCTGCCCGACCCGGTTACACAAATAGTGCGTGTTTCCCTCTCATGAACTGATGGGTCAATCATGCTTCTGTTTATTATTTTTCTGGTCATGTTTTAGTCTTGTTCATGTTTTGTCAAGTTTGGTTTTTTGTTTGTATATTAGAGTCTCTGTTTTTGCCGCAGCCACGTTTTGTTCTGTCTGTCAATTAAGTTTATTCGGTTCACCTGGTCAAAGTTAATCTGTCTCCTTGCTCCACCTGGTTTCACTATATATATATACACACCTGTTCAGTTAGTCATCACGGAAACATTTCACATATCATGTCTTGTTCTCAAATCATGCTCTTGTCTTGCTTCGTGGTTCATGCCAAGCCTGCCCTGCCTGTCCGTTTATTGTTTTGTTCCTGCCTCTTCTGAGAGTGAGTTTTTGTTTTTTATTAAAACGTTTTTGCACTTACCATCACGCTGCCTGCTCGTCTGCATTCTGGGGTCCTATATCTCGCAAGCCATAACAGAATGTTTCCGCCAACAATGGACCTCGCGGATGAGCATCAGGCTAGCTCCATGGACCTCTTTACTTTCCTGTCTCGGGAGGCGGAGAAGTCGTTGCGCCGGTCTGCAGAGCTGTCTGTGCCGCAGTCGACTTTTTATGGATCGAGGTTGGCGACTCCATGTCCGGGGACAGGTCCCCTTCGTCGCCGTTCATCTTCTCCTCCCCTTCATACGGCAGTGAAGCCCTCGCCGTCCTCCCGCCGCAAGAAACGTCGGCGCGGAGCGCCTTACTGTGGTTCGGCTACCGAGGACGTGGTTTCCCTGCCAGCCGACGTGAGGGCAAGTAAGCCCGCATCCTCGCCTGCCACAGCACTGTCTGCCAGGCTCGCTGCATCTCCGCCCATGCCATCTTCGCTCGCTCCAGCCCATAGCACTGAGTCTTCGCCTGATGAACTGGAGGAGCGGCTAAGGTTCTACGCTCGACAGATCAAGAGCTTTAGGAGGACCAGTCTCATGTATTCCTCTCCGGAGCTGATGGAGAGGATTCAGGCAGATGGAGAGGGACTATGAGACTGCAGTAAGGCAGTTTTACTGCCATCCACCTCCTTCCACGCCAGGACTCCAGGAAGCTGCTGCTGCTGCAGAGCAGTCCACAGCCAGGCACACCACAGCCAGACACACCACACCACACCCAGGCCAGGCACACCACAGCCTGACCCTCAGTCAGCCTCAAGCCCCTCTACACCGCGCAATGGACGTTGTAAGAGGGACGCCCCGGCTCAAGTCATCGGGGGCCCCGGCGATGCCTCTGCGCACGCCACTGAGGGTCTCGGCCACACCTCAGCCTCTGTGCACGCCACTGAGGGTCCCGCCGACGCCTCAGCTCCTGTTCCTAGTCTGCAGTGGTCCAGTGAGGAACTGGTCCTCGTTCTGGCTTCTGAACCCTGCGACGAGGGGTTCAAGGAGGAAGCGCCGTCGAACCCTCTTCATGAAGGGTTCAAGGAACAGTTTGTCGTTGTTCTGGCCTTTGAACTCAGAGACGAGGGTTTGCCAGGCTCTGCTTCAGCCTCCGGAGTTCCATAGAGTTTCTGGGGGGTCCTCTACTCTGCTTGGTCACCTGCCGGAACTTTGTTTTTGTTTCTGGCCCTCCTAATGAGGCCCCCCACCATCCGCCCTGGTCGGGTTGTCTTTTGTTTGGACTTTAGTTGGCGCCCTTAAGGGGGGGGGGTGTTCTGTTATGATTTGGGGTTGTTTGGTTTCTGGGTTTTTCTTATATTTGTCTCAGTTTTTGAATCATGCTTCTGTTATTTTTTTGGTCATGTTTTAGTCAAGTTTGGTTTTGTTTGTATGTAGAGTCTCTGTTTTTGCTGCAGCCACGTTTTGTTCTGTCTGTCAATTAAGTTTATTCGGTTCACCTGCTCAAAGTTAATCTGTCTCCTTGCTCCACCTGGTTTTCACTCCATATATACACACCTGTTCAGTTAGTCATCACGGAAACATTTCTCAAACCAAGTCTTGTTTTTTTTTTTGGATCATGCCATGCTTGTCTCGCCTGCCCTTTTGTTGTTTTGTTCCTGCCTCCTGCTGTGAGTGATTTTTTGTTATTAAACCTTTTTACACTTACCATCACGCTGCCTGCTCGTCTGCATTTTGGGGTCCTATATCTCGCAAACCATAACACTTGAGGAATTTATATTAGAATTCTATTGAACGTTAAGTGACTGCCGTAAACTAAAGAAGTTTGAGAAAACATCTGCAACCTATATGTCGAGAATTAGTCACCAAAATTTTGCATTGAAGCAAAATTACAAAAAATATTGAAGTAACAGAGCATCGTTAATGTGAAAAACAACTTCCAAATGATTTTCAATATTATTTAAAAAGAGAATATTATTAGAATCAACAAAAAAATATTACACTATATATATATATATATATACATATATACAGTATATCTGCCTAGAGGTGTTTTCTTTTTTTTTTTTAGAATGTTTATCTTTTTTAAGTTTTGTCTCTTGCCTACATTTTCTCTTCTGAAAATTCTCTTTCCATTTTCACAGAGAATTCTTTATTGTGAGCATGCCTCTTCAGCACCTCAGAAGAAATAAGAAATACCTAATAGAAAATTCAGTTAAGTCACGCCATGCCTAAACCCCAAGCATTAGACAGCTGAAATTATTCTGAACACAGTTGTTGACAAATGGTAATTAAAAGATTTTTTAATGTCGAGTGATTAAAAACACTGTGGGCATTTCACAGAGAAATTCAGCATGCAAATTGCTTTCTCTACAGCTGCTAGTGCTGCTCAGTTTGTTGAATGAAAGCCTTTTTTGCTCCTCCACTGTTATCATAATATTAAAGAGCTGTCACTTCTCCTGTAATGAAATACCTAATGTGAAGAATTAGCATTTTTCAGCAGCTATCTTGTTTGTGCCAGGGTTTGCAATAATTGGCTAGGTACTTTTTTTTCTTCAAATGGTAAGATAATTCTCTTTCATCCAAGAAATATGTAGTCTGTAAGAGCCTAGGAGGGGTTTCAATCTGAGAGTGTGTGTCTGTGTTTGCACATTTTCTACTCCATCTGTTCAGTTTGCAAGTAATAAAAGATCCACTATGATTCTTGTCACGAGCTTTACTCATTGATTCTCCCCATCTTTCCATCACAGTCTGCATCAGACTGTTACAAACTAAAGTTAAACACTACAGTACAGCATCTATCTTTCCAGGCAGAGCTGACATTGTCTATAATGATCATTTCAGGATTTTTCTCTATTTAACACCGGTCAACGCTTTGACGTTCTACAAGGTTTATTTTTTGCTGAGTTTCTAGGAAAAGATTTTTCGTTTCACAAACAACAAGCTTTCTTTTTAATTCATGTGTTAAGTTTGAACAGTTTGAATTCAATCAGTCAGTCGGTCATTTTCTACTGCTTCTTCCATAGTGGGTCAAAGGGAAGTTAGTGCATATCTCCAGCAGTCTATGGGCGGGAGGCGGGGTACACCCTGGACAGGTTGCCAGTCTATCGCAGGGCAACACAGACACACACTCAGTTACACCTAAGGGCAATTTAGAGAGACCAATTAACAGTCATGTTTTTGGACAGTGGGAGGAAGCTGGAGTACCCAGAGAGAACCCACTCATGCACCTGAAAGGTACTGGGTTCGACTCCCCAGCCGGGAGCCAGTGCTACCAACTGCGCCACTGTGCAGCCCTAAATATAAAGCATGTACATCAAATGGAAAGTTCTTCATTAAGGTAGCATGTGGGTTTGGGGTGGTAAATAATTCATATGGCATCATCACCTTTATTAAAAATTGTAGGGTTACACAAGATCACTGTATGAAAACAACAAAGCAGCAAATATCCTTACAATTGATTGCTAAAATAGAATGACACATTATTATCATTGCAGTAACATAGAATTTTTTATTTTGATTTTGACACATGGAGACATTTGGAGACTGACAGAACACAGGTGATTGTGTTGACATTAACTTTGTTTAAATTATAATCTACTATTTTGTCTTCTGACAATAATTGACCAATCAGCTTCTTTTAGCTAAAGACATCAAGTATTAAGCTATTTTTCAGTAGCAACTAGTGAGATAAAATTTACCGTTATCAACTAAAACACATAATCTTATAAAATTTATAACGACCTAAGAAACATATATAATAAACACCTGTTAAATTTAATAGTTTCTCATAATCATGCATATTGTGCAGAAAGCTATTCTTTTTACCATTCTGCTCTTCGAAGAGTAACATTAGGAGAAGCTATGCAAATAGTAGGGCTGTTTGGATAGCTTGAGGACCTGGTAAGGCTCTGTTTCTTTAAAACACTGACTGCCAACTGTCTTGTAGTTGCTATCCTCCACAGGTATGCTGCAACATTCTGCTTTCCAGATTATTTTGATTACACATTACAACACTTTAACATACAGCATCCACTCATGCACACTATAGACCACTGACTAAGCTGACTTTCCACTTCATATTAGAAACATTTGATTTTCAACCTTAGTTTTGTTGAATACGTTTATATTTGCGAACTCTTATACATGGTGTCTCCCGTTTTGTTGTGGCCTTTGAGCCGGGTCATAATACCTTTTTAAAACCTTGCTATAGCTTGATACCACCAGGTCATGCCTAGTACAACCTCTGAGATGAGTTGTGACTGTATCCTCTTGTGTTTTTGCCCTCTAATTTGTTTGTCCTCTCCGATTTAATTAGTAAAAACAATTAAAATCAATTGCCATCTCCAAACCAAACCATATATGTCATTGATTACATAATGCTTTGCCATAAAATTTTTATACAGTTGTCAGTTTCATACAGTTTTCAGTGAAGATTCTATTGGAATTTGTAATGCATAACATGTAGCATTGCTATCAATTTCAGTCATGAATAAGAGTGTTCTCTGCAGCTCTGTAGATCTTTGTATAAGCTGACCTATCCTTTGCACAAAAAAAAAATGTTGGAAACGTTTCCTTGTCTTGAATTTGGTTACCTCTCCGTCTAGAGCAGATGTACATCTTTCATCTCTTTAATCTCCTATGTATGATCTCAGAGCGCATGTTTCTGCTACATTTCTAATTTGACAGCACAAATACTGCATAACGCAATATTCCCCTCTAGCTGAAGATGATCATGAGCTAATCCGAGAAAAAATCTATTAAAGGTTTTTAGCAGTTTTTAAAGTAGGATTTTTTTGTCCATGTAAAAAAAAAAAAAACAGAAGCAGAAGCTGTAAGGCACCAGACTGTGGACCCCAAATTTCAGCCACACACAGAGCATTTCTAAAGGTTTATTTTAACAGAAGGACTGGCGGGAGTCAGGAAACATCTGCAGGAACTAGCAGAAACCTCTGCAAAGGTTGAAAACAGGTCAGTGGTTGTTAAAGAGTCAGGGTTTTTCAAAATACTTCTAAAAGACTTTTCATAATCAAGGTGGGGAACTTGTTCCTGTTTGTTTGTTCCTTCACTTTCCAGAGAGGCCAGAGGAGAGCGGCAGAGATGATGATGTTACAGCAGGTGACAATCAGGCAGGAGAGAGGTGAGAAGCAGATTGTCAATCCAGAAGCCAAAACACAGGCAGGGGTCAGACACCAGAAGGCAGACATAGGTTTACAAATCCAGCCGTTAGGAAATACTCGGGAGGTCATGGCACAGAAGCAAGGTTGTTGTCCAGAAATCAGAAACGTGGCAGAAGTCAGGCAGGATCAAGATGAAACAGGGCAGCGAAACAAGGTTATAACATGGAGATCAGGCAAGGGCATGGAAGGAAAGCTGGACATCTTCTCATATCTACAGGTTATTTGAGAACAGGAGTTTTCAATAGTCTGGTGAAGAACTGTGGTAAGGGAGAGTGTTTAAATAGAGAAGGTCAGTAAGGTTGAGTAAAGTTATAGCTTTTATACTTTTACTTCATTGTGACCTTTTTTTCTCTAATTCAGTTACCTTTAATTAGTTTTTAGAGTGGGTATGCAAATTTTTATTGGTCAGTATTATTTCAATAATGCTTAGTTTTTGTGTCGTTTGAATTAGTTTTAGTACTTGTTTTAGTTTATCATTACTTGAGTAAATATTTGTGAAATTCTGTATATATGTATTGGTTAATAAAGCCTGCCTGCTGAAAATAGTCCATATAAGGACACACGAGAACATAAAAATATCTATACTTAATCTCAATCACATAGTGGTGTGGATGTTCCAGTCATAATAAACATATTCACCAGCGCAACCTTCTGGTTGCGGTGTTCCTGTGTATTAACTGGCCAGCAGCTTGGTCAACAGTGAAAGCACTCCATTGTTGTTTCCTTCCCAGTGATACATGCCCGCGACGTGGCTTCTCTTTCAGCGTAGCAACTCCGGGTATGCTAGCTTGTCAAGGTACTAGCAACTTCTCCCCTTGATAAGTATTCCACATATTTTATCACTCATTTCTGCTACAAGACACTTGCTTTTATCTCTCTCGCAGTCATACTCAAACAATTCCGATAAAGGACTCTGGCGCTTTCTCCCGACTTTTGCTGTCCTCATTTTGCGGGCAAGCATGGTGACTGACACGGCCGACAGCGGACGTAAACTGCTCATGTGGAAAAAAAAAAAAAGAATTTCACATCAGTTCTCAAGGCTTATAAATAAATTAAAATGAAAACAGGTATCGTGTCTTTAATTGCAGTGCGTTTTAGTGCTCTAAAACGTTTTCAGTTTCACTTAGAAATACTTTTTCCTTTTAATTAAAAACAATAACTCAATTTCAGTTTTCGTTTTCACGATTGTTTTGTTAACTATAATAACCCTGCAGATGAGAGGCATAAAGCTAAATGCAACAAAGCAGATGGGGGTGGAAGGAGACAGACAGCAAAAAGGCTCCAAACATCACAACCAATTAATAAAGGTGTTCATCAGCAATAGTGTATAGGACTTCATATTAGTGCCACTATTTGGTGTGTCCAACAGCTTACAAAAATGTGCAGTAAAATATCTTAATGCTGTGTCAGGCCTGAGCCTGCCTGTCTATTTAGATATAAAACACATACAAACAAGCAGGGGTTAAACACAGCCTCAAGTTAATTGTTAAGGACTGAGTAGTGAAGGCATAAAATACACTGAAAGACTGTTTTTAAAAAAAAAAAAATCCAAAAAGAAGCATATACGTCCCTACATAGAACAATACCTGAAATAGTTGACTTCATGGAAACACAAAAGTGACCAAACAAAAAGACACATAAGGGTAGATTTGGTCATACTGTTTATACATTACTAGGAAATCGCCAACACTTCATACCAGGTAGGTTAGGGTGTTTCACACTTCTAGTTTGTTTACTTTGGTCTGAATCTGTTGTTGAGCTTGTTAACTTGTAACTTTTCCAGTGGTTTGGACTCTTTTCAAAGAAAACTCCAAGCGAACTAAAACCTGTCACTCCAAACCCTGCAAGAACCTTTAATCTGTTTACTGGTCAGATTTGTCTGGAATGGGGAAGGAGGAGGGGCACAAATTCAAATATAGGAAGCAGATGCCGTGTTCCTGAGCTAGTAGAAAACATGGAGAATTTATGCCAAATATATTTTGAGAATATGTCTTGAAAGTTGCTAGGATTTAATGCTTTCAGAAAATTTGTCCTAAGTTTGCTTCCCACATCCCACAATGAATTGCATACCTGGCTGCAAGATGGCGTTTGGCCCAAACTTGCAGCACAAACCTGATAGCTGTGTCGGATAAAGGTCAGATCCCATTCAAGCCATACAGGAACCACTCTAAAGTTTGTTTAAAACCATACCAAGACCACCACTTCCAAACGGTCTCAAGTATGATTATTTTGGTCTGTATCCTAGTACAATTGGTAGCATTACAGAATCAATTTTAAACCACACAGTGTTTTTATGTGTGGCAAAAGCCACATCTGTCATTAACCTGATTGCAGGTAAGGACAGCAAAACATACCAGTTTAGATGCTTTATAGATGGAATAGTGATTTTTGATTGATTTCTCATAGTGAGTCTATCACACCCAAAGACTGTGTATTTTATGATGATCCTTGTTAGCTGCAATAACCTGACCACTGTTCAGATAATAATGAAAGTCATTTTACCTAAGTTAAGACCTTAAGTGCTTACAGTGCTTACTCAGGGACTTTCAAGGTCTGGAATTGAAAATGGATGAATTATATCCAACAAATTGTCATCATCGATGAAGGATAGCTGTAAGGATTCACATTTAAAGTTAAAACTGCAAATGTATAGCATGAACCCTGTAAGATAATACAATAAATATCCCTTCCATTGGTGAACTCTTCCAGTAATTTTTTTGCAACAATTCTCCAAACAATGCTTGCTGTCACTCCCACTGCTAAGTGTGTGTTCTTTTACTCGAGGCCGACCCAAGCAATAAGCTAACTTTGCGACTAATTAGGACCCTCATTTGGACCCAGGAATACTTCACTTCACACATGACAGGTAGAGAGTTGCACCACTTGTAAACATACTAAGATAAACCTTCATGTCATGTTAGAAAATGGATAGAATAAAGATATTCTTTGTTTGTGAAATGATTGGAGTAATAGGCTTTTTCCACAGTTACTTTTGACTGAATTGTTAATACTTGGCTCAGACTATTGATTGCAAAATTGCAGGCACAGTAAAAGGGATCAGTGGCACTATGGTGGCTAGTGGAGTTAACTGTAAGTGGGCACCAAAATAACATTCTGCTTAGGGCCTCATAAAACCTTGGGTCAGAACTGATTCACCTTTTTATTAAACTAACAATATTTAATCTGTATTTTTTTTATCTGAATATGCTGTAAAGAAACATTCAAATCTAGAATAAAGTCTTTTCTATTCTCTCATATCAATAATTAAAGCTATCATCCTCAACAGCTGTCAGCGATTTGCTGACCTTTACTGTGGGCAAAAAATGACAAGAAAAACAAAACATCCCTGGAGTCTAGTCTGTTCACACTCCATATAATGGCAATAAGGTCCTGTGTGATGTGAGTTCACACTCATAGATTTACACCATAACATAAAACACACAAAGGTTCAAAACACTAATTGAGCATAGTGAAACGCAGCTACGACCCAGACTACAAGCCCTGTTATATTGTAGTATGCAAACCTTATCACTGAACTGTTAGGGGTAACAGGATTGTGAAATGAGTGTGACGTAGTAATACGATACAAAGGAAAGACATTTGCAGAAGCAGCAAGAGTCTGCAGTGTGCAGTAAGAGCAGACACGCCACTTGATCTTTCAGTGCCCTTCTGATCTGAAAAATATGTTGCTCCACAGAATCAGATGCTGATAATAAATTGTAAATAAAATAAAAAAAAAAACAGACAAATTTCCTTGACTCGGGTCATAGCATATCAGTAAGGGGTCTTGGTGGTTTACAAATCGTGACTAGTTGAGAACCACTGGTTTAAAGCATTAGGCAGGAACACATTTTCACTTATCTCTGTTGCATAGCCTGGATATCCATTTAAAAAGGCATATATCTCTTCATCTGATCTTGCAATAGCTCAGTGACTGATGGTGAATGATATCTTTTTCCTCCACTGCTTTCTGTCGCACACTGTTGATTGCCAAGCTTTCTGAAAATGCTTTGAAAGTGCGGCCACTCAGCCTTGACAGCAAAATCTTGATAATTTATTGCACATGTATTTATTTTTTTTCACAATCTTTGATGAAAACATCATAAGTTGAGCAGGCTCTTTCTACCCTTTGGTCTGTTAACTACAAAAAAAAAGGTCTGAAAGAGAGGGCTCAGGATGCGACCGTCTGTCCCATATGGTGCTGAATGTTCAAAGGAGACTGGTCACAGTAAAAGGAAAAGCCCAGATTGTCTGAAGTGCTGTTCCATCCTATGTGCAAGCTGGATTTTTTTTCTTTGCTTTTATGATGGATAGATGCCATACTTTTACATTTAAGCAGATTTTTTACTAAAATATCATTAATCTTGCATCTATAGATATTGTGATTATGAATATGAATGTATAATTAAATTTTTAATATTAATACTTTAATATTTTATTAAAAATAATTAGGTCTGTTAAGGGTTGTCCTGTGAATACCAGCCCAATAAGGATGTGGTATTAGGACAAATTTGAAAGGGGTGAGCAAAGCTCTGACATTATTGAACAGCAAAACTCTGTACACACACATATAATGAACTCACAAAATGTCTTAAAATACAACAATTTATCAACAAAAATAAGTCAAATCAAAGTCAAACATATTTCAATCAACAAACCCTTAGTATGCTAAAACAACCTAACTAAACTACCAAGCAAAATGAAAGAATAAGGAAGACTAAGGGCTATGTACAATATGAACAAATGAATCAAAGATGGTCAAAAACCATGACCAAAATAGTGATACAACATTACCATGCAATGTTTATGTTTGAGAACCAAGGATTATCTCAAAGAATTTGCAAATAAAGTTAAGTTAGTCTTGGAACCAACTTATGCAATAATTGGTATACCTTCAAACAAGTATTCACAATGCAAGATCAAATAAAACATTATATAACAAAATAACATTTTAACAAAAGATTTGTTGAATAAAATCATCCTTTTTGGATGATTAATTCTCAATGGTGTTTAATTACCTGCCTTTATTGATTAAAATAATATTTAGGGAAATATTACTTTGAATAAGAACCAAACCTTTTTGAATAAATGGGTCTTAATAGTGTTTAATTAGCTGCCTTTATTTACCAAAATAATATTTAGGGAAATATTATTTCCTCGATTGGAAACTAACAACCTTTCTGGTAAATCATCTCCAGGTGACTCTATAAAGTAGGCGAGCACGTGTTCTTAGCCATTAGCGGTTGGAGCTAACAAAAGAAGCTTATAGCTTGTCATCAGAATCAAACACATACCTTTAATTCAAATATACTTTATTGATTCCTGAGGGGAAATTAGAATTCCAGTACAACCCATCCAAACATACATCATGACACAAGACAAGGGGGGGACGGGTCACCGAGGCTTTGCTGCCCACTCACAGGTGCTGCCCTTGCTAGATGAGAAAAGAGG
>JAHUTJ010001567.1:0-18048 GCA_036250325.1 Characodon lateralis
CCCTGCAAAATCTTTGCTTATGTGTGTTGCTTTCCCATGCTCCTTATTTTTTACCTAAATGTGGATTTCATTTCTTCTCCTTTTCATAGATTTTTAGATTTACCAGTGAAAGGAAAATAATACTAGTCTCTTAAAAATTTGAACAAAAGTTGTTTTTATACCTGTGACTCAGCTTCCTTAGTCAGAACTCAGTGATTGCTTAGTTAAATTTCAATTATGGGACTACAACTGCATTATACCAGTGAACCCAAGGATCATTCTCTCTTAGCACAAGATGCTTTCCCCTACATAGAGGACTTACTGATATAATTACCTCTTTAGAAGGATTGGTTTAGAACCAGCTCCTACCAGTAAAACCCAAAGGATTATTGATGTTATCTGTATCATTGTAATGTTTGCCGGAGATTTTTAGATTTCTCAGAAGGATTGTAGTATAATTTGATTTGTTTTTCTGTGTGTATCTGTGTTTATTTTCTTTGTGATTGTATTGTAATTGAGTGTCTCGTTACTGAAAAGCGCTATATAAATAAACTTACCTTACCTTACAGAAAGACGTAGATCTCTCCAAAGATGACCTGTTAGGAGATATCTTACAAGATCTACACAATGAGGTTTGTTTGAGTCAAGCTTCAGGCCGATGCATTTAATCATACAGTTTCTCGCTGACAAGAGCGTTAAATGTTGTCTGTGTAGGTTAGGGCTACATGGTTCCTAAGCCTTAATGTGGGGCACCTTTATCCTCCCTGATACCGTATTTATCTACTGTTCCAGAAACCGTCTGTTCTCGCTCCCCCGCCTGTGGTCACCCTAAAGAAGAAGAAGCCAGTGGGATCACCCATGAACCCCTTCTCCATTAAACCTCAGATGCCAAAGGTAAACCCATCACATCCTGACCCATAGTCTTATAGATGTTTATGTGGACGTCTCACAAGAATCTCTCAGCTCAAACCTCACAGTTGAATAATTCTGCAAACACCCCGACATCGCAGGAGAAGCCCTTACCAACGGGGTCAAAAGCCAAGGTGATCCGACCTCCGCCTTTAGACCCCTCTCCCCGGCCATCAGCGTGTCCTCCACCCTCCACAGCTGAGGTTTCTGTGGAGAAACATTACGCAGCGACGGAGCAGCTGAAAGAAGAGGAAGGTTCGATGGGCTTTCAGTAGCTTTAGTGCTATTTAACTGCCTGACAATGAGACAAAACTGACTTCGATGATTCTGTTTGTAACAGAAAACGACAGTCTGGGATTTGAAGGGGTGGATTTTGATGAACCAATGGAGGTGGAGCATGAGGAAGAGAAGCCTGTAGATAAAAAGGATGCCGAGCTCGAACCTAAAGGAAGGTTGGCTGCGGCTGAAGTTAAAGTGGATCACAAAGCTGAGCCTCAGGATCCGGTTCTCCTGTGAGTTTACACCCCTGCGCGTCCCGGGCTTTTCTTATCATGTTCTGACCTTTGCTCTAGTTAAATGCTTTTAAACAAGTTTTTTAAGTTATTTTAAATTAAGTAGGAATGTCTCAGATTGGTCGCAGATACGGTTCTGGATTAGTTCGATTTGCTCCACGAGGAGTTTCTGCAGAACAGCCTCACTAAGAATAATCAACAGTATTTCAAATATTTTCCAGCGATACTCAGCAGCTGTCTAGAGGGAATTTGGATGTTTGTTTGAGTTCAGGCAACGCAGATAAAACCTGTCTGTATTCGACAACTGGTAGCAGAAGAAGCGTTAATAGAGGAGGTGCATTAATATTACAACTCTAACTACAGACTTTGGCTACATATAAGTATGGGAAATATTTTACAGTGTTTATTTAATGCAGTAAAACAGTTTTATGATCATTTTACTACATAGATAAGATAATAAGATGATGTTTTTAACTATTGTTAGTGTGGCTGGTATTAATTGCTATCAGTGTTTTTGTGTATTCCCTCGTCTTTCCATTATCTGCCCCAAGTCTTGTTCTTTCACAGCTTAAATAAGCAGCAGAGGCGCCTCGTAGAAAATACAGTTGTCTTTTAAGGAGCTTCTGTCGCTATTTGTTTTATTAATTATTTCAGGAACTCTGTTCACTAAGAGAAAGACGTTATATAGGTTAATTACACACAGACTGCTGTTTTCAAGCATTTATTTCTGTTAATTATGATTATTTTCTGCTTAGAACTAATGAAAGAACGAGATTTAAGGTTATAAAGTTACATCAGACCAACTAAAAAAGCATTTTTAACACAGAAATGTGGTCTTGATAAAAAGTGGAATACCTCATTTAAGGTTGTTTTCAAAAGTTACTTTTAATCTGACAAACGAGCCTTATTGTAACACACATAATAATTTATATAATATCTCCATTCATCATTAGGCCGCTAAAGATACTTTAAGATAAATATAAATTCTATATTATAAAAAATTTATTAAATGGATTCTGCAAACTTTTGTGTATTTCTCTACATTTTAGTTACCTTAATTTGCTGCATGTGATCTTTTTTAATCTCATGTGATTTATAAAATAACTTTAATGAAGATCCTTATGCTTGTTCAGTGTTGTGTCTTTGATCATTTTTGTTCAGATTTTTTAAGTGATTTATGCAGAAATTGGGCTTAGTTTTAAAAGCCTTGATTCTTCTCTTTCTGTTTGGTAGAAATACTACACAAAGTTAGCTTTCCCTTCAGATTGCTGTATTTACACCTTACTGAAATAAATCAGAGCTGGTATTTGATGCAAGGAAGGAAGGAAATGTGAAATGCATTAAGAGTTTTCAAAAATCTTTTCTTGTTTTTAGGCCCAACAGAGCTGGAAGCTCCTGGGGACAAGAGGAGAGTGGAGTCTGTGAAGCTCCTGCAGAGGTGCAGGTCGACCCCAGTAGGCTCCCCCTAGTGGAGGGCATGGATGGAGAACAGGTCTTCCGCTTCTATTGGTTGGATGCGTTTGAAGAACCATACAACCAACCAGGTATGGTAGTTTTACGTCTTTAGTGAAAATAAACAGAACGTCGTCTTAGCAAAAACCCGTGTTTGACTTTAAACTGTGAACTAGGCGTCGTGTATCTGTTCGGGAAAGTGTGGATCGAATCAGCGCAGTCTCATGTCAGCTGCTGCGTTACCGTGAAGAACATTGAAAGAACGATGCACCTCCTTCCTCGTGAATTTGTAAGTTTTTAAAGCTCAGGAGAAGAAACGGTCGACACACGCTACTGTATGTAATTTAAGTGGCTGCTTGTATCTGAACTGTTTTTACTGCAACGAACAGAAGACAAATCTGAAGACTGGAGAAGTGTCAGACACGCCTGTGGGGATGATGGACGTCTACCAGGAGTTCAACGAGCTCTCTGAGAAGTTTAAGATTATGAAGTTTAAATCTAAGGTCAGTGCCAGTGTTGCTTACAGGACGATTGTTTTCAGAAAATAGGCACCCATGCCCATTTGTCTTGTTGGGTTTGTCTCTCTTGTTGCAGAAAGTGGAGAAGAACTATGCTTTTGAAATTCCTGACGTGCCCAGTCAGTGCGATTATTTGGAAGTGAGATACTCTGTAAGCACACACACACACACACACACACACACACACACACACACACACACACACACACACACACACACAGGAGTAAAAGTCCTAATATTCAACCTTGCAGACTTATCTGCGTCTTTGGGTAATTGTAATTTTCAGGCAGAGTTTCCTGCGTTGCCGGCGGACCTTAAAGGGACAACGTTTTCCCATGTTTTTGGAACAAACACCTCCAGTCTGGAGAACTTCCTTCTCAGCAGGAAGATTAGAGGCCCCTGCTGGTTGGACATCAAGACACCACGTAAGAAGGATGTCTACAGTATCTCTTTGTTTTGTTTTGATCCACTTATCTAAGCAGCTTCCATCCCTAATATTTCTGCAGCTCTAACTTCTCCACCTTGTCTCTGTTAGAGCTGATGAACCAGCCGGTCAGCTGGTGTAAAGTGGAGGCTCTCGCTGTGAGAAGTGACTTGGTTTCTGTGATCAAAGATCTGCCACCTCCACCTCTAACTGTCATGTCCATCAGCCTCAAGACTATTCAGAACCCCAAGACGCACCACAATGAGGTTAGAATGACGTTAAATGCGAGCCTCGGAAAGCATTTATGTAATAGTAACCAAATCTTTTTTTTTGTTTATCTAAAATGAGTTTGAAAAACCTTCGTGGTTTCGCCTGTCTCTAGTCATAGACTGATAGACTCGATGTTTTAACGCTAAAGGAAGATTTTCACTTTTTAATGCGGCTTTGATTTTCCTGCAGATTGTGTCCCTCGTCGCTCTTGTCCACTACAGCTTCCATATGGATAAAGCTCCTCCTCAGCCTCCCTATCAGACTCATTTCTGCGGTAAGTTATCAGTGTTAAATATTTTGGCTGCGCCGTACAACATATGTTATTCACTTGCCGTAACTTGGATAAGATTTAAAACAAACAGATTTTTCTCCCCAGTTATCAGTAAACCATCTGACTGCATCTTTCCTTACGACTTCAAAGAGGCTGTGAGGAGGAAGGTGAGGGATCCTGTAGAGATAGAGCTTAGCTTGTTTTGCTGTTTTTTTTGTGTGTAGAAACATTTTTTGTCTTTTTCAAAACTTCAAATTTCTAATTAACCGTTTTTTGTTGTTGTTTTTTTTTTTTTAACACAATAATCATTTTATTGAGAGCTTCAAAATAAAAATACAACAACAAACCCGCTTCAGAGGAGGAAACACGAGAGGGTAGTAGATATAAATAAAAGGATTGGTTAATAAAATTTCACACTTACTTTCAGACAAACTTAAAAACATGTTTTTAAAAAGCTAAAATCCTGTTTTTAAAGGAAAACGAAAACCAGAGCTACTTGGGTCTGAAACAATTCATCGGTCAGTCAGTCATTTTCTACTGCTTCTTCCATAGAAGCAATTCATCGGTTTTTTCATATATTGACATAATGACCAAGTAATTTAGTAATGAAATAATCTTTAACTGGAGTATAAAAACTCTAAAACATTGCGATTTGCTGACAGAACAACCCATTCAGAGCAGTAATTAAGCCAAAACTGTACAATAAATACATAAATTGAGCATTTCAGATGAAAACCATTCTTCATCTATAAATATGCTCTATCCAGAACTCCTAAATTGGTATAGTTTTAGCTTCACCTGATTCATATTTTATTAAAAAAAATCTCCTATATTTAAAAAAAAAATTTTTGGCTGTCCGATAATTAATCGATTAATTGAAGAAGTAGTCAACCGATTATTGGATGAGCAAAATAACTGTTAGTTGCAGCCCTGAACCTAATCGTGTTTGCAGTGTGCGAAAAGTGAAGGAATAAAATACATTTAAAAACACTCCTCCTATTAGTGTGTTCTTTAAGAGACACTAATAATGAAACAAAAGGTTTATTGTTGCACTGGTACAAATAATTTCCCCTAAAAAAGATTGCACAATGAAGCTGAGATGTTTAATTTATGTTAATAAAAACCATTTTTGCTGTTTGGATTTAAATGGTAGTCTGACCTTCGATCTTTGTTAGAACGGGAAGGTGGAGATGGCAACCTCAGAGCGGACGCTGCTCGGCTTCTTCCTGGCCAAGATGCACAAAATTGACCCTGATGCGTTGGTGGTGAGTCACAGTCGCTCGTACAAATAAAAGCTACAGATCCACAGAGAAGTCTGCGGTTGACTAGAAATGGAGGATTTTAAGCTTGACCGGCCGGTTGGTCACTGAAAGTCCGATCTTTTTTCCCGATCAGTGAACGCACCACACTAGTTAAAGACCTGACTTGAATAGCTTGTTTCAGTTTCCCTGCCGCTGTTTAGCTGCAACATTGAGCCAAATGGATGAATTTAGGGAAACCAAGGTGCAGTCTTTATTTGAAAAGCATCTTCAATCTTCACCTGGTTTTTACCTGCAGGGTCATGATATCTTCAGTTTCGACCTAGAAGTTCTCCTGCAGAGGATCAATGTGTGCAAAGTCCCCCACTGGTCTAAGATCGGACGCCTCCGGAGGGCCAATATGCCTAAATTAGGGGTAATCAGGAGCAGAAATATGTTTCTGTAGCTTAAAACACATAAATGCTCCATCTGGTGCTTTCATTGTTATGTTTTTATCCTGGTGTTTGCAGGGCCGTGGAGCTTTTGCAGAGAAGAGTGCAACATGTGGCCGTCTGGTTTGCGATGTGGAGATCTCAGCCAAAGAGCTGATTCGCTGTAAAAGTTATCATCTGACTGAGCTCGCTGCTCAGGTGCTGAAAGTGGAGAGGGTCACAGTTCCTCAGGAGGACATCCGAAATCTCTACAGGTGGCTTTCAAAGCTCTTCTCAATAAAATCATTAAAAAAGCAAACCAAAAGCTGTGTTTTTTAATATGCTCGAATGCTGTGCTGGAAATGAAGGTGTTGTAAAATGTGCCTGTTTTTGTGTCAGCGATTCTCCTCACCTGCTGTACCTGTTGGAGTTGACGTGGACAGATGCAAAGCTGATCCTCCAGATCATGTGTGAGCTGAATGTGCTGCCCCTCGCCCTGCAGATCACCAGCATCGCCGGCAATGTCCTGGTAACCTTCAGCAGTATAGCTTCATACCTTTCCAAAACTCGCTATTCCTTTTAGCTCTCATTGTCTTCTTAAACAAGGCATTTCTCTCTATTACGGTTTATTCATTTATTTAATCTGCTTCAGATCCTTAGACTGACCTGATTATGATGATTAGCAGATTCTTATTTCCTCTGTAGCAGCTTAATCACTTTGTTTAGTCTGTTCACGTTTTAGTTTAGTCTTAAGTCTAATTTGAATGTTTAAAGATTTACCTTAAGGCTCACCCAGGATGATCTGCTCTGTCAATGAACTTAACGGATTGAGAAAGACGTGGAGATTAATATACAGGTTTAGTGTTTTTGGACAAGAGAAAAAAAGCGATAAAATGAATATTTTTAGACACGGGTCTTGCCTAGAAGCAGATCCAAGTGTTTACTGGCTCTGTGTTGGCTGCTTTCTCCTAATTTTACTATTTTGTGCTTCTGATGCTGAGTTTCTTTCTGCCGCTTCTCTGCAGTCTCGTACTCTTATGGGGGGCCGCTCTGAGAGGAACGAGTTCCTGTTGCTTCACGCCTTCCATGACAAAAACTTTATCGTCCCTGACAAACCGTCCTTTAAAAAGGCCCAGCTGGAGACTGTGAGTATTCACACAAATGCACAAATAGTTCTTTACATTTTTGGCTTTTTTAACACAAGGTTTTTTCTTTGTTTCTGTTTGATTCAGATTGAAGGAGAGGATGATGTAGATGCAGGAAAAGGTAAGAGGAAGAAGAAGGCAGCCTACGCTGGAGGTCTGGTGCTGGATCCTAAAGTTGGTAAGTGTTCAGGTCCCAGAAATGTCCGTTCGCCTTGGATTGTGCCTGTTTTCTAACCCCATCTCCTTTCTCCACTCAGGTTTCTACGATAAGTTTGTGCTGCTGCTCGACTTCAACAGCTTGTATCCCTCAATCATCCAAGAGTTCAACATCTGCTTCACCACTGTGCAGAGGCAGGCTCAGAGCTCCCGCAAAGCCACCGACGTGAGTGTATTTCACTGATGTTCAGGTGACTCACATCTGATATACGTCGTTAGGCAGATTATCTCAGAAAACGCTTTCCTTCATAACAGGATGATGAGTCAGCGGAGATTCCAGAGATTCCAGATCCCAACCTGGAGATGGGAATCCTGCCCAAGGAAATCAGAAAGCTGGTTGAACGGCGTAAACACGTTAAGCAGCTCATGAAACAGCAAGACATCAACCCGGATCTCTACATGCAGGTTTGTCCACATGCACAACAGCAGAAACACAGCTCAGAGGTGCTTTTCTGCTTCAGGTGTTAAATACAAGCATTTGATTATTGCTTCTTTTTTCTATGTGATAAATTATTAACATGTGACCAGATAGTGAGTCTGTAAACACCATAACAGACCGGAAAAGATGTGTTTTAAGTCCATTTTCTGAATCTCTAGAAATAAATGCTATGAGGATTTGCTTTATCCTTCTACTCTGTTTCTGGAACAGTTAAAGTATTCACTCTCTTGAATTTTTTTTTTTTTCCTGATTTGTCATATTTCAACCCTAAACTTTCACTTGGTTTATATGTAATAAACCAGCCTAAAGTAGTGCATAATAGTGAAGTGGATGGAAAAGGACAAATTATCACAATTTTTGACAAATAAAAATCTGAAAATAGTGGCAAATATTTGTATTCTCCTCTCTATACTAATACACCTAAATAAAAAAGGGGTTTTGCTTTCACTTCATAGTTATGTACTACTTTTTTTGGGTTAAATATTATTCTCTCCTATAAGATGCATTAAAATATAAAAACGTTTTTTGCATTGTAAGATAAACAAGGATGTAATGAAAGGACCAATTTTTTTGCCAGTAACACACCTAGTGTGCATTATTGTTAGTTTTCCTGTAGGTTTTTCTTTATGCCTAAAATTGAGGATAGTCGAGGGTTTCAGAGCTATTTTCTGTTACTTTTCTCCTCAGTATGACATTCGTCAGAAGGCCTTGAAGCTGACCGCTAACAGTATGTACGGCTGTCTGGGGTTCAGCTACAGCCGCTTCTATGCAAAGCCGCTTGCTGCTCTGGTCACCCACAAGGGAAGAGAGGTAAACTGAACGTTTGTGCTGCAAATAAATGCATGATTCCCAGTGTGACCAGTAGTATTCAAGGGCATAAAAGCCTCTGCAGTTATATTATTTATAACAGTGGAATTAGAAGCTGCAGAACATATGGAATCGCAAATAATATGGCTTGGAATATTTGTAAGGCAAGAATTTCAGGTGGAATGCATTGAAATGTTCTAATAACATTTGATCACTAAGATGGACTGCCACTCTTCTTTATGCTCACAACTAATATAGATTTTAGAAGATTGGAAAGAGTGGTGGGGACATTGTAATGGAAATGATAAAGCACCAGTGAAAATGTGGGTTAATCGTTGAAATAGTTGTTGCAGTATGCAACGGTAATGTCGTAATGTTGTTTTTCAAAGATCCTGCACCCCAAATGGAATACTGGGGAGTGTTTCTCAGCCTACACTCGTAGTTTTTGATCTTTCTTCCCTGTACTTAGCTCATCCTTCCATCCTTCCTTCCTTGCAGGGTAAATAAAATAACATTTAAAAAAGCAGACTTGTATGATCTTGCTGCTCTTCTTTAACTGGAAGCACTACAATATTCATCCACAAGATGGCGCTGTTAAGCCATAATCCACATTTTTGCCCCCTTTTAAAAAAAATAGTCATGTGGTTTCTAAACTTTTAATACATCACACTCGGTATTATTTTCCTCCCAGAATTCCCCTGCATCCTCCTGGCCTTCATCGCTTCTCCGTTTTAAATGTGACACGTTCTCCCGTTCCGTTCAGCCAGGTTACAAGTCATGTTTTAATGCCTCCTCTTTCCATAACTATGACCTTTTCCAATGATAAAATGCCACAGACACACAAAGAAATCTACACGCTTTACATCCACTAAGTTTGTTCAAAGCCCGCATGAGTTTTGCATGACAGCAGCTAAAGCTGGCATTGTAACCGAACACCACACACACACACACACACACACACACACACACACACACATCATGTCAGTGATGGTACTCATGTTCTTTTAATGAGCTCTAACAGTACAAGTCCTCAGCATAGGCATCAGGCTTTGCCTCGGGGGACTCCTTCATTAAGATCTCCTTACACACTCATTGTGCTGTCTGATTGAGGGCAGGACACCAACTCGTCGTGCGTGTTTGTTATTTTGTCAGTCCATGTGTGGCTCTAGTCATGCTTGATGTTCATCTACATTGTTAAAATTGTGTGTTTGATGCCAGTGCAGGTGGGAGTTTCTCTCCCTGCACACTTACAGCCTCTGTCCCCAGCCAGAGGTGGACGGCTTTATTGCATTTAACCTCCTGCCTGCTTTTGCTGCATCTTAGTTGCGTCAACAGTCTTTGACAATAATTAGACTGTATTTCCACTTTTCACACAGGAGTTGTGTGAAACACCTGTTTGATACTATTTTTGTCATCCATAACCAACCTAAAGTTATGTAGTAGAGATAAAAGTACCGTTTTTTTGTTCTAAAAGACATTTTTAAAGTTTCAGCATGTTGTTCCACTGGTATCCTTTTTGTTTTTGCCTTATTCACACTATGTTCATCCCTTCCTGGTTGACGAGAGAGTGTCTCATACAAGGTTTGCGTGTGGTTGTAGGAGATGCTGATTGGCCAATGGCAGGCCACGATCCTGAGTTAGGTTTGCTGTAGACAGTCTTGCATGGAGCCCTATTGAAAGCTAAAACCGATAATCTCTAAGAGCCGATGCCTTAGTGTGCTCAAAAGCTAGACTCAGGGAATAGTGATTTAATTGGAAAATGTAATGTACATTTTTATAAAAAAAAGTTTTATTATAATTGTTTAATTTTTATTTTAAAAGACATGGATGTGGTGGTTTAAAAAAAAAAAAGGATTTTTAATTTGCTGCTAACAAAATTATTTGGTCACATTTGCAGAGATGATCGAAAGTATTCGCGTCCCTTGAACTTTTCCTCATTTTGTCACATCACATTACAACCACAAAATGAATATGTTTTATTAGCATTTCTAATGATAGAATAACACAGAGTAACACATCGCTGTTAAATGGAAGGGTTTCAGAAATGTTTTCTGCCTCCCTTGGTCTATACTTTGTAGAAACACGTCATTTAGAGGTTTCTAATGGTTTGTCTTTACCTGATTTGCATATTTAGAGAACAGATCATTTTTGCTCTTTTTTTCTGTGTAAAGTAGCTCAAGCTCAGTCAGATTGGATCCAAGACCATCTGTTAAAAGCAAGTTTCAAGTCTCGCCCCAGATTATTAATTCACTTTAGGTTTGGACTTTGACCGTTCTAGCACGTGAATATCTTTCGATGTAAACCGTTCTATTGTACCTCTGGCCGTATTTCTAAGGTTGTCGTCCTGCTGGAAATTGACCCTTCGCTACAGTCTCAAATCTTCTGCAGCCTTTAACAGGTTTTCTTGCAGGATTGTCCTGTATTCAGCTCCATCCATCTTCCCATCAACTCCGACCTGCTTCCCTGCCCCTGCCGGAGGAAAGCATCCCCACAGTATGATGAAGCCGCCGCCATGTTTCACAATCCATTCGTCAACTGATCAGTTGACACCAAATGTTACATTTTGGTTTCATCTCAACGGGGACCATCTTCTGCCACATGTTTGCTGTGTCCCCAGCATAGCTTGTGGTGCTTGTGGGGTTACTTCTTGATGTCTGAGGTCATACTTGTGAAGTGCACAGACAAGATGGATTGAACAAAGCTTCCTGAGATGTTTAAAACTTTTAAAAATATTGTTTGTTGCCGTTTGTTCACTAATGTTCTCCAACATAGTTCTGAGGTCTTCTCAGAACAGCTGCATTTACACTGAGCTCAAATTGGACTCTACTAATTAGCCTCTTGGCAACATTGAATTTTATTTAGGGGTATCAGAATAAAGGTGGCTGAATACTTCACAGCCTTATGTTCCAAAAAAACATTTAGAGTACGTGTCAATATCTTTTAAGCCCACAATTTTGCACTACCCTGCGTTGGCCGATCCCATAAAATCCCAGTAAAATACATCAAAGTTTGTGGTTTTAATGGGACCAAATGTTCAAAGTTCAAGGGTGTAAATACTTTTGCGAGGCAATGTGTATTAAATGTGTTGTGGTCGGGGTTCCTCTGATGTTTCCTTAGGTTACCTCGTGTGCTGAGGGGACAGTTATTATAAGTGGCCTGTGGTCTGGAGCTGGTTTTACTGCATTAGTGCATCACATACAGTGAGGAGTGATGTGACGCATTGCTAAGCTGAGCATCAAAAGGTCATCAGTAACATCTAAAACCCTCTGGAGGTTCAGTACTTAACTGCAGTTCGCTGATGTAGTGGGAGATCCTACTTCAGCCTGTCTTGGTGTTTTGTTTACGTTGTATCTATGATTCTGGGAGCAGCTCTATTTATATTGCATGTTGGGAAACAACGCAAGGACTCCCACTTTTATTATATGATGGGATGTTTATGGACATCTCCATATAGATCTTTGTGTTTAAAGTAAAACGGTGTCCCACAGCAGCACATTTTAGGAGTTAATAGGGAAGTTTTACTGCATTTCTGTGGTGCCCTGAAGTTAATAGAACATAATGCGAGTAGTTCTCGGTAGTTTCCATCTGCAGCGAGCCAGAAAAGCCAGCTGGCATTTCTAGCTGCCTTTCTAGTGTATTTGTGGGTATTGCCATTTGCACTCCTGCCCCCTTTTTAATCATCACATTTGCACTCCACTTTCATCTCATGATTTAGGAGGCTTTTTATTTTTATAATTGTAACATGTACGCTGATCACCACTTTGTCCGCGGTGTAAATCCCTCCCCTCCCACCGCTCTCATCTGTTTGGACGGGTGTCCCTGGTGAATGTGCATATGTTCTGTGTATTTATTGATTGGCAAGGCTCTCATCTTTCTCTCACTCTCATTTTAAACCGAGGTTTCGGCAGCGCGGGTCGGGGCAGGAGCCACAAGCGGTTTCTCGGCCCTGGTGAATTTTATATGTGGAGGCTTAGCGAGGGTTGACAGACTTTTGGCTGAAGCTCCTCAAATTAGCTTACTTAAGAGTAATGAAAGCTCCCCACCTATGCCCTCCTCTGACTCTGTGCCTGTCTCTAGAAATGTGCACAGACGCGCATGTGTCCGTGCATGTCCCACTGGCCGAACTCTGCCCTTTGTCGCAGGACCATTTGTTGTGGGCCTACTCTGTCCTGGAATGTGTGGGTATTAAAAGGGGGACTTGATGGGTATTAAGAGGAAGGTGAAGGTTTAGGATTACACGGCTGAGGGTCCTCTACAGATTGATGTCCCCCTCAACCCCCCTGTGATATTTTGGGTTCTTTTGTATGTTGGCCAGAGAACAGTCGAGTGCAGAGAGGAATAGATATTTGTAACACAGATATCTCCCACACGTGGTTATGACTGGCTGATTAAAGCATTTATCCCATGAGACAGACTTTTATTGTCCGCTGACTCCTGGTTATTAGACCTCTGTAATCACTGGATGGTTTTATGCTGCTGATTAGAAGAACTCTCTTCATTGTATTTTCTTGGTAGTTCAGGTGATAAACAAACTCCCTTTATTCTGATACCCCCAAATAAAATCCAACACAGCCTCCTTAGCAGTTACCTAATTAGTCAACAGCACAATGATTTGCAGTGTAATCCATAAATCTGAGCCTTATGTCAGAGTGGAAAGAAAACCGTTGAAAGACAGCCATAGACACCCATCTTTCCCTCAAGGCATTATGGGAAGCAGCAAACATATGGAAGTGGGTACTCTGGTCAGATGAGAAAAGTGAACTTTTTTGGTCTACATGCAAAATGATATGTGTGGTGAAAAAAATTAACACTGCACGTCCCCATTACCCCCCTGAAATATGACGGACCGGGAAGGTTTATGGAGCTCAACACTCAGGATTTCAGGAAGAAATCATGTTAGAGGCTGCTGAGAAAAAGTCTGTGTATGGCAGAAAATCATCTGTCTTATCTGACTGGACCCCAGGTTTAAGGTGTATGAAAAGTTGCCAGTCACTGTAGCTGCAGAGAAGAAAACACTTGCCCGTTGCTGGTGTTGATAATTTATCTAGTGGCATCAGACACGGCTTAACTTCGTGTCCTTTTCTATGAAGCAGGACATAAAATGGTCACTTTTGTTTTACTTTCAGCACAGTTGTTAGTCCATCCGTGTGTTTATGTCCTCTTAAACGAGTGATGCTTGTGGAAGCTGCTGATTGTTGTGGATTGCAGATTGCTTTGACCTTTGTCCCCTTTTGCCAGCAAATCTGACAGCCATTAGCAGGTGTTTGTGTGTCTCAGGACAGTGGATGACTCCTGAAAGCCATTCTGCTGTAATTGAGTTTGTGTCCTTGTGTTTAAAAACAGCCTGACAGGAGCTCGTTGCTGACATTATTGGAAGGCATGCAAAGGGAAGATTGGAAGAGGCGGGCTTGTGTAACAGAGCCCTGGCGGTGGAGGGGTCAGAGTTTGGTTTAGGTTAAACCTCTGTTCGTACATGTGTGCAAATAGTTGTAATGAAGGCTAAGTAAATATTGTTGCCCTAAGCGTAAATCGTTCAGACTCTCCATCATCTGTCTTGTCTCGAGAGTGACTAACCATTTCCCAGAATTAGATCCAGGAATACTTAAACCCACGCTATCATGTCTCATTTGCGGCAGCGTCTTTGCGACTTAGCGACGTTGCACCCAGTTCTTTCATTCTGAGATTCAGTTGTTACTGCCATCTCAGAATCATAGGAATTATTTCTACATTTCTGTGAATTAGATTTAACAGTATAAGCCTGGTCATGCTGGCATTCATGAGTCTGGAACCGGATCTGAATGCTTGTGTGTGCCTCTGGCGACTGTGATGTTTCCGTAATCCCGTGGTCCTCCTCTTAAAGAGCTGTCTTTGCTCCTGATAGAGCTGGACTTAACAAATAGTCACATGGGAGCAGCGCTGCTGCTATTTTGACCCCACTGGCTTGTCTGTGAGGGGCCAACGGCGGAAGGGCGGAGTTCAGAAATTAAACTGTGACATTAGTAGCACCTACTAATGAGGCCATGTGAGACCAGGCTAATAGCTGGGATTACAATTGATAAGGGACTGATCTGGCATCTGCCGGCTTTCTCAGGGTAGCATATAGGGTGGTAAATGCATGCTAAACTATTACAACCTGATTATTGTAGTCATATGATCTGTAGCATTTTAGTTGGTTTGATTCATTTTTTTACATACCAGAAATATTTAGAAACAGCCAAATTTTGTTTTTCTTTTAAGCGAGGGAAATGCATAGTTACGTTACTCCAGCCAGCTGACAAGCAGTGTGCAGCAACAGGTGGGGCAGGACCAGTGATGCATTACTTTAGGTCTATACAGCTCGTGAAACCTCTGAGGTCTCGCAACACTTTATCTGGCAGCTCGCTGAAAGAACTTTAAACTTTCTACTCATTAAGTCGTTTATCAACCAACAGCTCTGTTCAGTTTCTGATTCTGGTGGTTCTGAATCATATTTCGACTGGAGGTTATCTAGAGTCCGAAGGGTAGGTTGCCATAGTTTCTGGCCTAGTTCTTGTTTACTTGTGTCTGTTTCAGCTTGGGTCTTTTAAAAAACAGTTTAAGGCACAAAATCCTTTATTTTTATTAGTTAGCATAAGTTGCTGACATTTAACTGTGTAGCATTGTATAAGATGTTCTCCAGCGTTAGCCGTTTTATTATTTATTCAGTGTTGCATAGTTGCGAAAAAAAAACGTCCAGAAACGGCTCACTGTCAGCCGTCGCTGCTCACGTGAGCCCCTGCAAGGGCAGGAAGGGGCTGCCTGTCGGAAATCAGCTATTACAAAATGACAAAATTATATTAATAGAGATTAAAATGCTGGTAGGCCAAAACCAGGTTTCGGAAGATGATTTTCATCAGGAACTACAGATATATAATATAAGGTCCAATAAACCTTCTACAAAGAGTCTATAAAAAGGTACTTGGGACTTATTTGCCTGTGTCAGAGCCATTGTAGCGAAATGCCACAAGACATCCGCTTTAACGCTCGAAGTGGCACATATTAATTGAGCGAACAACTGGTGGACTGTTGGCGTTGTGGGCCCATTTTCAGTCAAAGCCGGCTGTTGTGTTCTCAGCCGGTTGTATTAAATCAGAGGCAGGTTTACAGCCAATTGACCTTCCAAGCAGCAGACATGAGAACACAACTATGGTATCTGCAAGAACAGGTGTGTGTGTTTGCCTGCTCTCATGTGTGATTTGCGATCAAACATTCTCACATGCAAACGAGATGGGGATTTTTACCTTCAAACAGAAGAAGCAAATGCCCCTTAAGATTTCAAATCCTTCCTGGAGCTTGTGTTGGTGAAGAAGTGTTTAAAACTATGGCTTCATCCAATCATACTCCAGCTTTGTGTTGTGTTTGTGCGTTGCCCAGCCACCCACCACCCGGCTCTGACAGTGCTGTGCCCCCCCCGCCCCCACAGGTGCTATTTCAGTCGGCCGACTGTCATCCCAAAATGCTTTTCAGCTGAGTGCTTTTCAAAACATCGTCAGTAGTTAAAGCTCTTTTTACAAGGGCCCTCTGCCCTGCTCAAGTTCAACATGCCTCTTCTGATCTGCTGATTAGCAGAAAGGTGTATAGTGTATAAACATACCTGCAGGCTTCATGCCTTTCTTCTCTTTCAACGAGCATGCTCAGTTGCTTCAGCTTCATCCAATTTACTCATCACTCAATATAGCAGTCCAGCTAAGACCCATTTTACAGCCACAGTGCTGCAAGCAAAAACAAAATGGATATCGATACCAAGTAGCAGGAAGTGGATTCAAATGAATTATATGATGAGACACAAATGTTAAAGATAAGTCTGAAACCTGAGTTTCATAAGCGGCTGGGAAGAAGGCTTGGCTCGTTAATTAGCACGCAGGGTGTACTAACATGCAGCCAATGGATGGAGCTCATGGGTAGGCACCCAGGTGCACATGCACAGACACAAAAAAGATTGTTAAAAGCACTAAATGAAACTGGAATGGCTAGCTGGGAAAAGTCATGGCAGACTGTGGGAAAGTGCAGCACTTAGAGAGAAATATTCGGACAGGTGTTGGAAATATGGAAGCCGTTTTCTTAAGAGGCTTTGTTAACACATCAAGCCTTTAAATGCATCGCATCTGGAAAATCCTGATTTAGAGTTAGTCTTTTTTTTTTTTGTCAGTCAGACAGAATTACACTCTACTCCTGTAGATGTGTCTCACGGTCATTTTTGCGGCAGCTCTGAGCGTCACAGTCCGCTGTTGCACCACTTAACCAAACTGCGTCTTCTGGCTCTCTGACGCCTGTGTCCCTCCAGTCTCGAGGTAGATTTGTTGGGTGCATTATGATTTAAAAAGGGGCCGCATAAAGGAAAAATGTCAGTTGTAAGCTGAAATACAGCAGTAATAAAAGAACACTTCACAGCACTCACGTTTGAAATGTCTGATCCAAACTTAGTGCTTCTAAAAAGAAAAAAAAACTAAACAGCTAGTGGTTGCCATGTTTTTAAAGCCTTTCTATGCTGCAAGTTTTTGACTTTATTAGGTCTGCATAAAACAGTCTATAATTTAGGAAATAAAATTTGCAGTTTTTTTGTATGTAGATTGCTGGACATCAGTTGGATATAATTGGATAATCCAAGTTGCATTAAAGATGATTAGCTTACCATGTTTGTAATATTTCAAAAGTACTTGACATATAGTATCAGTATCGAAAGCGTCTTGTTTGCATTGACTAAAAATGTGTTCCTCTTACCGTTTCCTACATAAACAGAATGATGAGCAGGAATCTGTATTTCAAGGACACAAGCCTGGATCCCTCGATCCCTCCCTCTGGGGGAGAACGTTCAGCGAGCTGGTCATTTACTGTCTGGTCTAATTACCGTTTATTAACACCAACAAGTTGAGAGGGGAAAGAGGCTGAAACCTTAAGAAAGCCCAACGATGATGTACGGTGGGATGAAAACAGAGACACAGGAAGGGAAGGTTTTAACAGCGTTAAAACATTTTCTAAGAGCTGAAGAGAAGAGTTCTATCTTTGCAGTCTGTCAATCTGTTTAGGAATATTTTCCAGTTCTGGTGAAGAATGGTAAAAGATAATAAAATATGAAAAAATCTGGCAAAAATTACTGTTTCTGTGTGCATCCATTCACCTACCAGTCTTTCCTCCCTCTCTCCTTATCTGCCATTAACTCAAAACTAACTTTTGGGATTTATACTTAAGTAAGGTAAAGTAAGTTTATTAATATAGTGCTTTTCAGTAACGAGACACTCAATCGCTGTACATACAATTACAATACAATCACAAAGAAAATAAACACAGATAAAGACACAGAAAAACAAATCAAATGATACTACAATCCTTCTAAGAAATCTAAAAATCTATGAATCCTTCTGAGAAATCTAAAAATCTCTGGCCAACATTACAATGATACAGATAACATTAATAATCCT